>WNWU01000002.1:65618412-65643163 GCA_012654045.1 Ptyas mucosa
TGGCAAGGCTCTAGTTCAGGGGTCTCCAACCTTGGCAACTTTACGACATGTGGACTTCAACTCCCAGAATTCCTCAGCCAGCACTTGCTGGCTGAGGAATTCTGGGAGTTGAAGTCCACACGTCGTAAAGTTGCCAAGGTTGGAGACCCCTGCTGTAGATTTCCTTCATAAAACGAACTGAGTGCATTTCAGTGGCAGCTCTATGTCTATTTTTATGCCCTCTAATCTTTAAAAGCACCCAACATGTGCACATGCATGTTTTCTTCTTCCCATCTCTCAGGCAAATGAAGTGCTTGGCAATTAACAGCTCTTTGATGCTATTTCAGGTCTTCCCAAACTCAAAGCTTTATCTCCAAGAAAAAAAAGTGTGAATTTCAAGAACGGTTGAATTAAGCTTAAACCATGAACAATTTAGCACCGTGTACGCAGCTTGGCACTGGAATCTTTTTAAATTGCAATGATCTGACTTTATGAAGCAGTGACCCGGCTGATATTTGCTTGCCCTGCCCAAGATGTGGGGTGAAGAATTTAATTCATTTAAATACCCCGATTGCAAAGATATCAGACATAAATTCATCCATGAATTGCAATGTTCCACATGTGGATCCGGTGATTAACCCTGCTGTAAATAGACACAGTGAGGCACATGTCTACTTTGCTTAATTAGCAAAATAAAAATCTTGTTGGCTTGTATGAAGTCACATTGATGTATCTCGCTTAGTAATATGAGCTGACTGGCGGTACGTTTCAGATATTTCAGAAATGAGTAGCTGGAGATCTGAAAGAATAACCCCAAATCCCAAAACTATTCATATGCCAAGTGTGTTCTCTCGTAATTTCAATTATTTTCAAACTGGGTTCCATAACTTGTTATAAACTCTGATCACACCAACATATTCTAAACCACTGTTTGTTTGAACCATTGTACTGTATGGTGAACATAATAGCTAGGATTCTTATATTGTGATAAACATCAGCATAATCTGGTTTGGGGGGCTAGGTACCTGGTATGAGATCCACCAATATGGTCTGGAAATCCATTATTCATCTTTTCTACTACCTTCTTCTATTGGTACTTTATTATATTACTTGGGTGTTTGTATGTATGTTTAGTGAGAGCTTAGGCATCGGAGACAAATTCCTTGTGTGTCTAATCACACTTGGAATAAAGAATATTCTATTCTATTCTATTCTATTCTATTCTGTTCTGTTCTGTTCCGTTCCGTTCCGTTCCGTTCCGTTCCGTTCCGTTCCGTTCCGTTCTATTCTTCATTCCAATATTCTATTCTATTCTATTCTATTCTATTCTATTCTATTCTATTCTATTCTATTCTATTCTATTCTATTCTATTCTATTCTATTCTATTCTTATTCTCTTCTGCAAATTAGAGTATTTTACATTATTTGTTGGAGGTAATTACTTTATTGTTTATTTGTTAGTCATGACTTACTCCTTTATTGTTTTCTATCTTCTATCTAGGAACCGTGGTGGCACAGTGGTTAGAATGCAGTACTGCAAGATACTTCTGCTGACTTCTGGCTGCAGTTTGGCAGTTCAATTCTCACTGGCTCAAGATTGACTCAGCCTTCCGTCCTTCTGAGGTGGGTAAATGAGTACCCAGATTGTTGGAGGCAAAATGCCAACTATATAAACTGCTTAGAGAGGCCTGTAAAGCACTGTGAAGCGATATATAAGTCTAAGTACCATTGGTATTCTGTTACTTGTTTTTGTTCTGCATATTGGTTAATTCCTAGGGTAGTGGGCAACTTTTTAAAAAGCGTTTTCATGGCCTTCAAGATCTGCAGGAGGTATGATGGTGGTTGGTAACAACAAAATAATAGAGTCGGAAGGGACTTTGGACGTTTTCTAGTCCAACATCTGCTCAGGCAGGAGATCCTATACCAGGAGTTCCCAACCAGGGGTGTGAGATAATATTCCAAAGGATGCGAAAACTTGGGTTTAGAAGTTTCAAAATTACAATATATATGTATAATTATATGCATATAATTATTTATTTTTTAAGGGTGCGAGAATAAATCAGAAGCATTCTAGGGGTGCAGGGTATATAGAAAAGGTTGGGAACCCCTGCCCTATACCATCCCAGAGAAATGGTTGTCCAATCTCTTCTTGAAAACCTCCGGTGATGGACCACCCACAACTTTTGGAGGCAATTTTTTCCATTGATCAATTGTTTTCATTGTCAGGAAACTTCTCCTTAGTTCCAGGTTGGATCTTGCTCTGATGGGCTTCCATCCTTTACTTCTTGTCCTCGGCTGCTTTGGAGAATAGGTTGACCACCTTTTCTCTGTGACAGCCCCTCAGTAGAAGAGCCATTTTTGTTTAGATACAACAAGCAAGACCTTCATGTATCTAGGATGGCTCTTATTTCTGGAAAGAACATGCAGCTTGGGGTCAAAGCTTTATCAGGAATATAGAACCAAATCAGGATAGAGCCTAGAAACCACAAACATTTTGATTTATCAGATTTTTATCCCACCTTTATTTCTATATAAGCAGGGGTGGGCTGCTGAGGGTTCATAGGGGTTCGGGAGAACCTCTAGCTAAGATTCTGTGCAGTTCGGAGAACCTCCAAATCCAACTCCTGGCTGGCCCCGCCAACCCTGCCCACTCCTCTCAGGAGTCCCCACGCGGCCTGTTTTGGATGCAGGTAAGTGCAGAATCTCAGGGAGGGTGAAAAACGGGCCTACTGGAGTTCAGGAAGGCCAGAAACAGGCCCGTTTCCGGCCTCCAGAGGGCCTCTGGAGCCTGGGGAGGCAGTTTTCGCCCTCCCAGAGGCTCAAGGAAAGCCTCTGGAGCCTGGGGAGGGCAAAAATGCCCTCCTCCCATTGTGGTGCAGGAGGCCCAGTAAGCCATGCCCACCATGGCCATTCCCACTGAGCAAACCAGGCAGAGAATCCCTTGTAAAATCTTTGAAGCCCACCCCTGTGTATAAGTACCTCAAGATGGTGAACATCCCTAGTCCTCCTTCCTTCTCCTATTTTCCCCACAACAACCCTGTGAGGAGAGTTAGGCTGAGAAAAAGTGACTGACCCAAAGTTCGCCCTTTGTGCTAAACCAGGATTGAACCACTTATGTAGGTTTGAGGGTTGTGGCAAACTTGGTAGCACATGGAGAATAGCACCCATGAAGGAGGTTAAGAATAACTCATTTCATCGTTAAATCTCCCCCCAAATGCAAAAAAAAGGGGGCACGGAATAGAGGAAAAAACTATTAAGTCACTCAACATCCCCTTTTCCCCTTTTTAGATAAATATGTTTATATAAAAATGCTGCTAAAAACAAGATATTCGGCGAGATTGATAGCTCCCATTAAAGTAAACTGTCTGCATTTTCTTAAGCTTTTAAGTAAGAATTAGAGAGAAAAACGAACAGTCCCAACCAGCTAAATCCTGATCAAAGAAGGCAGTCTGTCCCAAACAGAAAAACAAAAAAGCTAAGAAAATAATACTCTTTATATTCTTGCCCTGCCGAATGTTTGCAGAACAAACTTTAAGCAGAGATATACTAAGACGGATAAGCTGGGATTTAAATAGCTAACAGTAACCTATAATCTTAAATATGTCTCTGAAAAGCAAAACGAAATAAACTTGGCCTTTTAATAACTTGGCAGAGGGCACAATTCAGAGGCCATGAAGCATGTTTAAATTCCACTGAAATTAATAGCAAAAGCTCAGCGCTAAGCTCCCCATTTAAATGAGATTTAGACAATCGCCTTATGATTTCCATGTAAGAAAAAGGCAGACCAAGAGAGAGATTTGGGCTCTACTATACTACTAGAACTGACCTGCTACTTGAAAAGTTTTTTTTAAAAAAACTGACCATCCTATAAAAATCCGCTACCACCCAATAAAAACCACAGACTGATTTACTATTTACATCCTCAGTGGTTACAATTCCTACCAACTGCAGGAACAATACCGAGGGATGCTGGGAATTGTAGTTCAGCAAGATCTAGGTTGCCGAGAGTACTTGATGATTGTTTGATTGATTACGGTTCATCACGTTTGTTTTCAACTCTTAGCAACCACATAGGTAGCTTTTCTCCAGGGGTGGGATTGAAAAATTTCAGCAACCGGTTCGCTGCCTGGTTGCTGGCCATGGGGGCGTAGCTTACTCAGCTCCTGCATCATGGCGGTGGGGGGGGGCATTTTCGCCCTCCCCAGGCTCCAGAGGCTTTCCTCAAGTCTCTAGGAGGACAAAAATAGCCTCCCCAGGCACCGGAGGCCCTCCAGGGGCCAGAAACAGGCCCATTCCGGATGTTCTGGTAGGCCTATTTTTTGCCCTCCCCAGGCTCCAGAGGCTTTACTTGAGCCTCTGTGAGGGTGAAAACGGCCTCCCCCAGGCACCGGAGGCCAGAAACAGGCCGTTTCCGGACTTCCAGTAGGCCCATTTTTTGCCCTCCTAGAGCTTCCGTACGCGCCTTACACTTACCTGGCATCCAAAATGGGCCGCGTGGAGACTCCTGGGAGGGGATGGGCTGGATGGGCAGGGTCAGCCAGTCCTTGGAACAACCGGTTCAGCGAACCAGATTAAAAATAACATCTGGTTCGCCCGAATCAGTCCGAACTGGTTGAATCCCACCTCTGCTTTTCTCCATGATGATTGTCAGAAGAATAATGTGGGGTTCCAACTCAAGGTTGTGGTTCGATAAATAGAGAGGAAATCCAGAGAGCTGGGAGGAAAGAATTATTTATTCCCAAAAGCAAAAAGGTTTCGCCTTGGGTGCAGCTGCAGAGAAATGGGGTACAGGGATATGGTTTTATAGGGGAGCTTGTCCTGGGAATGAAACTGCGTACCTGCTGATACTAGGGTGACGAGGGACATGGGTGTATGTTTATTCTTGTGAACATGCAGTTCCACCCTTAGACCATTTTAATTCAATATTTGTGTTTACAGATCTTCTCCTTTGATATATGGATTAGGGCTAGGTAACTTATTTGGGGTAAAAGTTTGAGTAAATTTTTTACTATTTTTACTTGATTAAGTTAGTGTTGGAAGAAATATCCATCTGGTCCAATTCCAAGCCATGAGAAAGGCGCTGGAAATAAAATGTAGACTGGAGGCTGGTTGGAAAGAAAGGTTCAGTTTATTGATGAAGCAGAACCACCAACCACATATGATTCTGGGACAGCTGACAAAATAGAGTTCAGCGTGGGCGGGTTTTTATATCTTTGGATTCCTCTGGGATCATGTAGGAGTCATATAGGCAAAAAGGGAAATGCAACTCCTAGGTCAGTGATGGCTAATCTTTTTGCCATTGCATGCCAGGAGGGGGGACCCATCCATAACTGTTCTGTAGTACCAGATACTGTACAGATCTCAGCATCCCATGTCTGTCCAGCGTCTAGTGAGCTGCCCAGTCTTTGGGAGCCAGGTGGCAGGAAGGAAGGAAGGAAGGAAGGAAGGAAGGAAGGAAGGAAGGAAGGAAGGAAGGAAGGAAGGGAAGGTTGGTTATTTCAGTCAATCTATTGTTATGGTGACCATATTTTCTTGAAAAAAAGGACAAACCAGAAAAAGAGGCAAATATGAGAGATTCATAAGGATAAAATATTTTCATTCTTTGTTTACTGCTGTAGAAAAGATTCAAGAACGAAACTAAGAAAAAAACTTTATAAAAAAGGAAGGAAGATGTTAAGATTATACTGTAAACAGGAAAGTCAGCATTAGCTGAACCAGAGGTGGGTTTCAGCAGGTTCTGACCAGTTCTGGAGAACCGGTAGCGGAAATTTTGAGCAGTTCGGAGAACTGGTAGTAAAAATTCTGACTGGCCCCACCCCCATCTATTCTCTGCCTCTCAAGTCCCAGCTGATCAGGAGGAAATGGGGATTTTGCAGTAACCTCACCCTCACCCTGGAGTGGGGAGGGAATGGAGATTTTACAGTATCCTTCCCCTGCCACACCCACCAAGCCACGCCATGCCCACCAAGCCACACCCACAAAACCGGTAGTAAAATTTTTTGAAACCCACCGAGCTGAACCTCAATCACTGGATCCCTTCTACAAAGCAGATATGAAAAATAACAGCATCTGGCACGTAACTTTTTTCCTCTAGAATTATTAGAGGCAGCAGAAATGTACAAACGTCCAAGTAATTTAAATAGGGAGAAAGGTTATCCCGTCATCTTCATGGTTAACAATTGGCCATGGACATCCAGTTGCTTTACATAATCCGTTCTTAAGGATGTGACCTTTGTTGTCAAGTTGTTTCAGACCTGCTCTGTGAACACCAGCCACAAAATGTCATTGTGTCCTGTGGCGTTCCCTCAAAGCAATTTCACCATGTCCGTTCTGCTGCCAATATAATTGAATCCATGAAGTCACCAGGAGTCAAGCTTGAAGATTTTACTTAATCCATGCAGGTAGAAACCATCAGCGATGGATATTTGGGCAAATGATGAGCCAAAACAAACCTGTTCCTGGTTTTGTGGCAGGACAAAGGACATAAGCTCATCTATTGTGGTGTGCTAGTAATACATAGCTGAAAAAAGTAGACTTACCTGGGGCATTTAAAAAAAACAAACTGATTCCTAACATATATTGGGATCTGGTGTGCATATCCAGGGGTACTATTTCCATTTATTATAGTGTGCAGCAGTCAACATGTATTTTAGTGATTCTAGGTTTTCAACATAATTAGAATACATAGAACAGAACAGGAATAGAATAGGAATAGGTGGAATATTAAATCAATAGGATAGAATAGTGAATAGAATAGAATCAAATAGAATAGAATCAAATAGAATAGAAAGAACAGAACAGAAAGAATAGAATAGAATATTGAATCAATAGGATAGAATAGTCAATAGAATAGAATCAAATAGAATAAATAGAACATAACAGAATTTTTTATTGGCCAAATGTCAGGATTCCAAGTAATACCCCCAATGAAAGAAAACTCTGAGGCTTGAGTTTTCTCAAAGTTACATTTTATTAGAGATGTCATATTGGCCCATCTGGGAAAATGAATACGCTCCCATGTAACGCCTCTCCTGCGCGAGCTGCATTGGCTCCCGTTGGTCTTCCGGGTGCGCTTTAAGATATTGGTTCTCACCTTTAAAGTGCTCCATGGCTTAGGGCCAGGGTACTTACGAGACCACCTGCTGCTACCGATAACCTCCCACCGGCCAATACGCTCTCACAGAGAGGGCCTCCTCAGGTCAGTCAAGCAATGTCGGCTGGCGGCCCCCAGGGGGAGAGCCTTCTCTGTGGGGGCACCCGCCCTATGGAATGAGCTACCTCCTGGAATACGACTGATCTCGGACCTTTGTACCTTCCGCAAAGCCTTGAAGACTTACTTATTCCAGCAAGCCGGCCTAGCTTAAATGGTTTTAAATTGGGATTTTGAATTTTATAGACTTGGGGTTTTAAATTGGGAGGCCGATCGATTTAATATCTTTTAATTTATCTTAATTTTTGTATTGTATGTATTTTAATTCTGGCTGTCCACCACCCTGAGTCCCTTCTGGGAGAAGGGCGGGATACAAATTAAATTATTATTATTATTATTATTAAAACCCGAATCCAGATTTCCCCCACCCAAAGGAAAGTCCAAGTCCCTGCCCAACAACTAAAAAATATGTCCATCACATGGTCCAATCAAATCACTGTCTCAACTGGAGATGCCTCCCAGTTCCAGCCTTCCAGGTGCAGGGCAAGATGGTCTTGACTCCTTGAGAAAGGAATGTTATTATGACTATATATCAGCCTGCCTCCACACAATTCCCCCCCTCCCAGTTTCCCACAGTAGGAAATGAGGCAGGCCTGAAGATCCAATGAAAAAGATGGCTTCTAGACCTTACCAAGTGTGATTGGACCCACAAGTAATTTGTCTTTGGTGCATAAACTCTCAGTGTGCATGCAAAGCAACAGAGTAATAATAATCATAGTAATGATACCAATAAGAGAAGGTAGTAGAAAAAGATTAAAAGGATAATTCAGCCCTACTACATGGGTAAATATCCATAGAGATAAGACAGTGCTGTGAGAATTAGGTGTTGAGCAGTGATGGCACGAGGGGAAAAACTATCTCTGTGTCTAGTTGTTTTGGCATTGCAATGCCCTTTAGCCGCGTCCTGAGAGGTTTGAAAAACCTTACAAAGCTCTTACAACCCTCCAAAGGAATCCTTTATGCTGAAAATCTATTTCGGGAGGAAATCTTCACCAATGATTTTTTTTCATGAACAGACACCGTGATTGCACAAACTCTCATTCACATCCAAATACAAGCCAGCAGTTCTTTTGCACATTTATTCCTTCTCTGATTTATTAGCAACACACAACTTCCATAGTTCTAGTTCCAAAGACTTTGAGCAAATCACATTTTAAACACTTCATCTATTACGCTTCTCATGTTGCCAAATTAAAATGTCTTAAACTCACCAAGTAGAAAATTAAAGTGGAATGAGGAGATGGCAGGAAAAGCTGTGATATTGGTTCCGCTGCCTTCATCACGGCCAAAAGCTAAAAAAATCTTTGTCCCACAACAAACATTTTTCTAATGCCAACCCATCTTTTCTAATAATAATGGCAAGAAAGAAGCAAAACAAAGAAGAAGCATTGTCGGGGGGGGGGGGGGGGGGGTCCACAGCGGTGACCATATAATTTTTAGCAGATGGCATAGCGGACGAGTCGGGATCCTCGGATTTCTCGCACTCGGTGGCAATGTCGCAAGATCGTCAGGATACTGTGAAAACGTTTGTCAGCCTTCAGCTGGGTGAACTCTTCAATATCAGCCTCCACAATAAAATATTCACCTGGGGAGACACAAGGTTTCATTTGGGAGTCAAACGCAGTCTGAAAGCATCTGGAGCAGCGGTGGGTTGCCCCTGGTTCAGACCGGTTTGCAAGAACCAGTAGTAAAACTGGCAGGAGGCCCCGCCCACCACCCTGGATGTCGTCACCAGCGATCTGCGCATATGCAGAAGCTTCTGTGTGCGTGCGTGCGAAGCGCGTGTGATCCCATTGCGAACTGGTAGTAAAGGTTAGTAGAGCCCACCCCTGATCTGGAGATCCTGTATTGGCCACAAGTATCTACCATAATTGCATTAGGAGCTGTGGTGGCGCAATGGTTAGAAAGCAGTATTGCAGGCTAACTCTGCCCACAGCCAGTTCAATCCTGACTGGCTCAAGGTTGACTCGGCCTTCCATCCTTCCAAGGTCAAAAAAATGAGGACCCAGATTGTTGGGGGCAATAGGGTGACTCTGTAAACCACTTAACAGGGGGCTGTAAAGCACTATGAAGCGGTATATAAGTCTAAATGCTATTGCTATGCTTTCTTTGGCAGTTTGTGAAGGGGCTAAAAATCGTTGGTGATCCCAGGCTCTTCTGCACCGTGATGTGATGCAAAGAGCCCTTAGTCAGTTTCAGAAAATAGTACCATATATAGATTTTCCTTCATTTGTAACATAGAAACACAATAATTTTCATCTTGCTGTAAGAATGATGGCACAGCCTCTAATCAATTGTTCTTTGGTCACACAGTGAAGTTTCCCAAGCTTAAAAGAACCCTTTCACAGCAGATACAAGACTGACCCAAAAAAATGGTGCCTTCTTCCTAGGGTGACAAGCTAAGGAGTAAATTATTGTCCTTAGCTGTCTCTTTATCCTTTCCAGCCAGGACTTATTTCCAATTAAGCAAAAACACAATGGAAGATCTAATCAATAGAAGGCTGAATCTTGATCTTCTAAGACAAGAGGACAGTGAAGGAAAAGACCTCTATTGAAGGTGCAAAAGCATGCTAGAATACCACACTGCCTAACAGCAAGCTAGACCAATGATGGCAAAAGTGGAAACGTCGCGTGCGTGCACACTTGTCAGTCTCAGGGCCGCGCGCTGGAAAAGCCAATCGTCCGGGTTCTAGCGTGCATGCGGGCCTGATAATCAGCTGGCTGGTACGCAGGCTGGTTTCTGGCACTGCTGTGCGCGCGAAAGGATCGCAGTCCGGAAAAGCCGAGTTTCCGGGTTCTAGCGTGCATGCAAGCCTGATGATCAGCCGGCTGGTGCGCAGGCCAGTTTTCGGCATTGCTGTGCGCGCGAAAGGACAAGCTGACAATCAGCACACCTGACAATCAGCTGGCCATTGCACATGTGCACACTGGTTTACGGCACTGCCGTGCGCACGGACAGCTGATCGTCATGCTCGCATGCGTGCCAGAAACCCAGAAGACAAACAGGCAAGGCTGAGCGTGCCAGGTGACATGGCTTTGCATGTCACTTTGGGCACGCATGCCATAGATTCGCCATCATGGAGTTAGATCATTGGCCCAACTAGCCACTATGATCTACCTGAAAAATCTCCTGGTTTTTAGAGAATATCAATTTTCCTTTGACAGCTTTTTTCCCCCCTTAAAAAAATCGTAAGTGTGAAAAATGATTATAAACCACTTTCTCCAGTATTGTTGTAACTTCAATCCCTAAATGAACGGTTGTAACTAGGACTACCTGTACTGGCAACTCCTGGAACTAGATGTCATATTTTATTTTCACTACAGAAAATTAGCATCAAGATTAGCACCTTTTCATCTTACAACTTTCCAGGTCGTGCAGGATGGGTACAGGAAGTCCTCGAGTTACAACCGTTCATTTAGCATTTGTTCAAAGTTACGAGGACATTGAAAAAAATTACTTATGACTGGTGCTTGCACTTACAACAGTTGCAGCCCTCCCAGTCACACAATCAAAATTCCTGTGATTGGCAACTGGCATGTACAGGTAATCCTCCACTTACAACAGTTCATTTAATGACCGTTCAAAGTTACAACGGCACTGAAAAAAGTGACGTATGACCGGCTTTTTTCCCACATTTGTGACCTTTGCAACATCCCTAAGATCATGTGATCAAAACTCAGATGCTCAGCAAATTGGTTCATACTTATGACCCTTGCTGTGTCCCGAGGTCAAATTTTGCGACCTTCCGACATGCAGTTGATGGGGAAGCCAGAATCACTTAGCAATCGAGTTACCAACGTATCAACTGCATTGATTCACTTAACGACTGGCAAAAAGGTTCTAAAATGGGGCAAAAAACCCCCACCCCCTCACTTAACAAATGTCTCACTTTTTTGCATTGGCATCCTTCAGTCTCAAGAGACTATGGCATCGTGCTCTGGAAAGAGGTCCTAAAATAGCATCTAGTGTGATTAAAAAGGCCAATTCGAGAGTGGCAATCCCTTCCACACTGAGGGCAGATACATTCTGTCCCCTCTCCAGTCCCCAGATTTTGCTGGTTCCGGGACTGCCTCTTTGCCTCAGCCTGCCCGAACAAGTGTCTCTTCGAATTGGAGAAGGCCATGCTGCGTCCTTAGCCTCCAAGCTGAATGATCGGAGGTCAAGGCTTCCCAGTTGTTAATGTCCATTCCCAGGGCCTTTAGGTCCTTCTTGCAGATATCCTTATATCGCAGCTGTGGTCTCCCTCTGAGGCACTTTCCCTGCACTAATTCTCCATACAGGAGATCTTTCGGAATCCGACCATCAGCCATTCAAATGTCTCACTTAACAATAGACATTTTGGGATCAGTTGTGGTCGTAAGTCGGGGACTACCTATATTTAAAATTGCAGCATCCCAGGGTGACGTGATCTCCATTTGCAATCTTCCCAACTGGCTTCCAATAAGCAGTTGTCAAAAGACAGCCTTATTCATTGCGTGATTCACTCAGCAACTGCAGTGATTCATTTAATAACTCTGGCCAAAAAAAAAAAAAAGGTCATAAAATCAGGCACAACTTATTAATCACTTTGCTTTGCGATGGAAATTCTGGCGCCAGCTGTGATCATAAGTCAAGGACTCCCTGTACTTGTTTATTGAAGGCTGCTAAGTACCCTTTTCCCATAGCATTTAGGGGTGAAATCTAAAATTTGTTACTACCGGTTCTGTGGGCGTGGCTTGGTGGTGGTGGGGTGACTGGGTGGGGCGTGGCCAATTTTTAAAAAACTTTTAAAACCATTTTTTCTACAACCTCTTTGGCGAAAAAAAATGCATAAAAAAATGCTTTCAAAAGGCTCTGAATAAAAGGGTTTTTTCTTTTAAAAGTCTTTGATGATCCCAGCTGAGCCGCATGATCATCAGAGGCTTTTTTTTTAACTTTTAAAAGCATTTTTTCAGCCAAAGGTTGTAGAAAAAATGCTTTTAAAAGTAAAAAAAGAAAAAAAAGCCTCTGATGATTGTGCGGCTCAGCTGGGCATGGGAGGAAGGGGGCAGGGATTTTTGCTACCGGTTCTCAGAACCACCCGCCACCATCGCTACCGGATTGGGCGATCCGGTCCAAACCGAGAGCATTTCACCCCTGGAGCAGAGGCCCCCAAACATTTAGGCACCAGGGACCGGTTCCATGCAGAGAGGTTTTTCCATGGATCGGAGGGCGCGTGGTTTCACGTGCTGCCTGCATCCCGTGGATGGGGCTTCGCTTGTTTGCGTGGCCCAGTTGCTGGCATGTCACGGACCAGGGGTTGGGGACTTCTGATTTAGAGACGTGCACTTCACGTAACAACTTACCTTTTGTGTCTTTGGTTTCTTGTTCCTGGAATCGGAAGTAGAGATTCCTGGTTGGGTTCCCCATGGTTTTAAGAGGCTGGCGCATGATGCTGTATTTGCTAGCAACAGCTTTGTTGATCTCTGCCACGACCGCGTTCACGTGGCTGCAGGTCAGACGGCCTTTCATGTACCTTCAGGGGAGAAGAAAAAAAACCTTAATGTTAAGTAAGACTGAAAATGTGTTTTCCAAAGCAGGGACATAATATGAGAATGACCTACACAGTCCGTGGAGATTCTCAGTCATCCAGGTCATGGTTGTCCCAAAGGCGTTTTTTTCAAGAGACAACGGGGCTTTCTGTTTTTTTTTCTTTGAAGGTGTTTCACTTGTCATCTAAGAAACTTCTTCAGCTCTGACTGGATGGTGCGGAATGTTTTATACCAGGGGTCCCCAACCTTTTGGACCTCAGGGACCACCAAGTTCATAATTTTAAATCCCGTGGACCACTAATACAAATCCAGAGCACCGCTTGCTGAAGCACCTGGACTCCCAGTGACCGGATGGGGTCCTTCAGGCACTCTCCCTCCTCTCTCTCTCTCCCCCTCTCTCATTCTGATTCTCTCCCTCTCTCTAAATCTCTCAGATTCTCTCTCTCTTTCATTCTGTCTCTTTCTGATTCTCTCTTTCATTCTGTCTTTCTCTCTGTCATTTTGATTCTCTTTCTCACTCTCTCTAAATCTCTCAGATTCTCCTTTTCTGTCTCTTTCTCTGATTCTCTCTTTCATTCTGTCTCTCTCTCATTCTGATTATCTCTCTTTCTCTCACTCTAAATCTCTCAGATTCTCTCTCTCTTTCATTCTGTCTCTTTCTCTCTGATTCTCTTTCATTCTCTTTCTCTCATTCTGATTCTCTGATTCTCTTTCTCTCTAAATCTCTCAGATTCTCTCTTTCATTCTGTCTCTTTCTCTCTCTGAGTCTCTCTTTCATTCTGATTCTCTCATTCTCTCTCTAAATCTCTCAGATTCTCTCTCTCTTTCATTCTGTCTCTCTCTCTGATTCTCTCTTTCATTCTGTCTTTCTCTCACTCTAAATCTCTCAGATTCTCTCTCTGATTCTGTCCTTCTCTCTCTCATTCTGATTCTCTCATTCTCTCTCTCTTTCATTCTGTCTCTTTCTCTCTGATTCTCTCTTTCATTCTGTCTTTCCCTCTCTCATTCTGATTCTCTCATTCTCTCTCTCTTTCATTCTGTCTCTTTCTCTCTCTGATTCTCTCTTTCATTCTGTCTCTTTCTTTCACTCAGTCTCTCTAAATCTCTGATTCTCTCTCTCTGTCTCTTCCTCTCTCTTTCATTGTCTCTCTGATTCTCTCTCTCTCATATCTCATGGGCCAGCCAGTGTCTTGGGGCTGACAGGAAGTCAAGCGTCTCCCCGAAACACCGAGGTGTGCGGAGCACCAACAAGGGCCGGAAGAAATGCTTCGCTCCTGCTCTGGAATATGGAGCGAATCTCCATCCCCCGCCCTTCCCTTGCCAGGCGAGGAGTGACTGGGAAGGGAGGGCGAGGGGCGGGGACAGCCACTGGTGGGTTCAGCCGACAGGAAGTCACAGCAGGGGGAAGAAACAGTCTGGTGTTCCCGCCACCTGTTGCTTCAGCCTGCCTGCACCGCCACCCCTCCTTGCACCATTACCTCATTCCGGCCAGCGAGGTCTGCACTGCAAAGTTGTAAGTTGCATGAACCTCCCTTTATGGCGGAGATTTACAGCCCCACCATGAGCTGCCTGGCTCCTCCACCCAGGTGCGCCGCGGACCACCAAAATTTTCTCGTGGACCACCAGTTGGTGACCACTGTTTTATACTCCTTGAATACTCCTAGTCATTTGTATTCTTTTAGAGAATTGTTGAGGCCACTTGGAGGTTTGTCTGTGTCCTTAGGGACCCAGTGCGGGAGTATGAACGAATGGGGCAGGAGTATGCACGGATTTCCAGAAAAATTGCAGACCGCAGGAAACATTTGCGTTTCAACTACTCGGGTGACCCTGAGGACACAATACACCTCCCAAGTGGCCTCAACGACTCAGTGAAAGAATGCAAATGACCAGCTGTCTGCAAGGAATATTTCATTCCAGTCAGAGCTGAAGAAGCTTCTTGGATGAGAAGCGAAACGTCTTCAAAGAAAAACGAGAAAGTCCAGCTGCCTCTTGGAAAAGCACCTTTGGGACATACACAATATTTGAAAAGGATAAGAGTAGAAAGCCTGAGATGTTACTGCAATTCATTTCCAGAACTAACCGCGGTAGCATCCCTATAGTCATGCGATTTGGACACTTGGAAACTGGCCTGTATTTATGTCGGTTGCAGTGTCCCGGGGTCATGTGATCACTTTTTGCAACCTTCTGGCAAGCAAAGTCAATGGGGAAGCCAGATTCACTTAACAACCGTGTTACTGATTTAACATCTGCAGTGTTTCACTGAACAACTGTGGCAAGAAAGGTCATAAAATTACTATGCGTAAAGTTACCATTCTGGCTAGAGGGGGTGCTCAAAATGTCCACCTCTCAAAAGGAAGTTGGATCAATCAATCAGCATGCAGGATGCACATCTCCACACAACACGTAATTTAGATTTGGGAGGTCTGTGCATCAGCCAGTCTGCAACCATCTTCAACCTACGCTTACCCCTCAACTCTTTTGCAGCATAGGTATGTGTCAGTGTCTATGTCAGGGTGTCAAACTCGATTTCATTGAGGGCAGTGGTGGGTTGCTACCGGTTCGCCCCGGATCTGGCGAACCGGTAGCGGCAGAAGACTCTGCCCCCTGCTCGGACATCTCTGCGTAGAAGCATTGTGTGCGCCCATGAGGAAACCGGTAGCGACGGGATTTGAATTCCACTACTGATTGAGGGCCACATCAGAGTTGCGTTTGACCTCGGGGTGGGCGTGGCCAGCGCAATGTCACTTGTGTCGGCACCTGTGGTGGCCCGAGCGCTCTGCCAGTGAAAACAGGCTCCTGAGCTCCGTTTTCGGCTTTGATGGCCTCCTGCAACCCTCTGCCAGCGAAAACGCAGCGTGCGGCCCACCCGAGCTCTGTTTTTGGTGGCAGAGGCACTGTGGGCCGGTCCTTCGCTGTTTCCAGATCGGCCCTGTGGCCCAGAACTAAGTACCCTGCGGGCCAGATCTGGCCCACAGGCCTTGAGTTTGACACCTCTGGTCTACATGAAATTCTGGACATTCCTAAATCAAGCTTTGTACTATCTCTGAACATCTCAGTGAGCCCAGAATAGGGCCTTGTGAGACGCCAATCAAGCCATTAAGGATCACTCATCGAATCTGGCTTTTGAGTCATGGCTGAGTCACCCGCTGTATTATCTTTTGGCCCACACGACATTTTGAGGCACATTTGAGAAGAGTGTTATTGATTTGGCTGCTTTCTGAGCTTATTGTCATCCCTCCCCAAAAAATTGACCAAGGATCCAATTACTTGGCTGAATCATTGAGCAACAACACACAACTTAATCACATGCGGCTAAATATATCCGCTACTCTGTGGGTGTTTATATTTTAAAGAAGCAACAAAATATATCGCTTAGGCTCGAGATCATCCGTTGGACTAGGAAAAGGATATAAGAATGGCACCTTTGTTTTCATCATGTAACAACTGTACATTAACCATAGACTTTTCCTCATTTTTACATTTATGGATATAGAGGAAAAGAAAATCAGAAAGAATGGCGCATTATGCAATCCCAAAGCCACCTCATTTCATTTGGAAGTCCACATGTTGTACCTCAACACCCATAATCCCCTAACCACTATGTATTTATCAGACTTTCCCCCCACCTTTATTACAGGTAGTCATCAATTTATAAGAACATTCGTTTAGTGACTGTTCATAATTAACTCACTGAAAAAAGTACCGTATTTTTCGGAGTATAAGATGCTCCGAGTATAAGATGCACCTATCTTTTTTGCTGAGGAAAACAAGAAAATGAAATCTCCCTCTGCCGCCCAGCAATTTTGCCTCTTTGCAGCAAACAGCCTGCTTTACTTTCATTTTCGTTTTCAGCATAGCTTGATTAGCACAAGAAAAAAAAAATCTGCTCCTAGCAATTTACCTCCTTGCAGCAAGCAGCACAGGCTGGCGATCCAATCAACTTGTGCTAATTAGGCTGTGCTGAAGTTGAAATGAGCTGTTTCTTCTTGCTGCAAGGAGGTAAACTGCTGGGAGGCAGAGGCCAAAGGGTGGGGGCCAGTGGGTGGGAGAGGCTACATTCAGTAGGGGGGAAAAAGGTGCGTCTTATACTCTGAAAAATACGGTAATTTATGACCATTGCAGAATCCCCATGGTCACGTGATCAAAATCCAGACCCTTGGCAACTGGCATGTATTTATGACAGTTGCATTGTCCCGGGGTCATGTGATCACCTTTTGCGACTTTCTGACAAGCAAAGTCAATGGGGAAGCCAGTTTCACTTAACAACCATGTTACTAATTTAACTGCAGTGATTCACTTAAGAACTGTGGCAAGAACCATTGTAAGATGGGGCAAAACTCACTTAACAACACTCAGCCTTAGCAATGAAAATGTTGGACTCAATTATGGTCAATCTGGAGTTTATAAATAACTTAAGGCGGTGAACATAGAAGAACTCCTTCTTCTTCCTCTTTTTTTTCCACAACAAACCTGTGAGGTGGGTTGGGCTGAGAGAGATTGGCCCAAAATCACCCTGATGGCTTTCATACCTAAGGCGGGACTAGAACTCACAGTCTCCTGTGATTGGCCCAAAGTCACCCAATATGGCTTTCATGCTTAAGGTGGAACTAGAATTCACAGTCTCCTGGTGATTGGCCCAAAGTCACCCAGATGGCTTTCATGCCTAAGGCAGTACTAGAACTCACAGTCTCCTGGTGATTGGCTGAAAGCCACCCAGATGGCTTTCAGGCCTAAGGCGGTACTAGAATTCAGTCTCCTGGTGATTGGCCCAAAGTCACCCAGATAGCTTTCAGGCCTATGGTCCTGTACTGGCTGGTCATTATGATGGTTCGGATCCAGCACAATAACAGCAAGCACCAGATTAACTTTCCTGTTTGCAGTTTACTCACGAGGGAACACTCTCAAACTCCTTGTCCGTTATGAAGGGTGCTTCTCTGATGCACTTGGAGATTTTGGCTGACTTCTTTGCACATTTATTCTCCTCAGCTTTGCACGGTTCCTTCTCCTTTAGAGTTACGCCCATCGAACTGCAATGCATAACAAAGAGAGCCCATCAAAAGCTGACCATGCCGGTAATTATAAATACACTTAAATCCATCAACTTTGGTACTAGCCGCAAGGAAGACGATACAATTTTGATTTCGCTGCGTTTTCATGGCAGAGGCAGGAATTTTTGCAAAAGGCCAAGAAAAAGAAAATGCTCCAGTGTCAATTGTCCAAGAAATATTAATCGACAAAGGAATAGGTTTATTTGGTAAGTTCGCAAATGATATAAAACCTTAGTTTTGAGAGATAAGCCTCATCTCTGACGAAAATCTACCAGCAAAGAACAACACATACAGGTAGCCCTCAACTCACGATTACAATTAAACCGACATTTTTATTGCTAAGTGAGACGTGTTAAGTGAATTTTGCCCCGCTTTACGACATTGTCATAGTTGTTAAGCAAGTCACTGCACTTGTTAAGTTACTGAACTGAGTAATAGATTTGATTAGATATCTTCTAAAGCAGGGGTGTCAAACTTGAGGCCCAGGGGCCCAGATCCAGCCCGCTGGGTGCTTAGATCTGCCCAGCAGGGCCACCCTGGACATAGCGAAAAACAGACCCGCTGTGCCTCTGCTAGAGAAAACGGAGCTCGTGAGAACTGTGTGCGGCCCTCCCGAGCTCCGTTTTCACTGGCAGAGGGTTGCAGGAGGCCATCCCAGCCGGAAGTGGAGCTTGCAAGGGCCGCGTGTGGCCACCCCAAGCTCTGTTTTCGCTGGCAGAGGGTTGCAGGAGACCGTCACAGCCAAAAATGGAGCTTGGGAACCCGTTTTTGCTGACAGAGCACGTGGGCCGCCACAGGTGCCCCCCAGCACAAGTGACATCATGCTGGCCACGCCCACCCCAGCCCCCCAGAGGTCAAACACAACCCCGATGCGGCCCTCAATGAAATCGAGTTTGACACCCCTGTTCTAAAGCCTCTTCCTGCTATATTTTTTCTAAGTGTTTTTCTGGTGAGACCGGTCTATCAGGGCAATCTGGTCTACCCAAATATGGGACGGAGCATGCTGGTTCCGCTTTCTATATATCTTTTCTAAGTATTCACGGTCCAGCATTTGAGAGCCATTTTGGCCTAATGGTTAAGGCATTAGGCTAGAAAGCAAGAGACCCTGAGTTCAAGTCCCGTCTTAGCCATGACAGCCATCAGGGTGACTTTTGGGCTAGTCACATGTCTCAGTCCAACACACCTCACAAGGTTTATTTATTTATAAAATGTATCGGCCACCCGTCTTACCACAGAGTAACTGGGTTTTCGTTATGGGGAAAATAGGAGGAGGAAAATGCGTTGGATATGTTCGCTGCCCTGAGTTATTTGTAAAAATAATAAAAGCGGGTTACAAATAAATAAATAAATAAAACGTGGCATCAAATCACAACCAAGCAGACGCATTGAGGAAGCTTGCAGCAGAAATAGGAAGGCGGTAACGCTTGTGTGGTCATTTAAGGCATCCCGCCTGTCAATCACGAATTACTGTCGCATTGATACTTTATATATTTGTTCAGATCGATTGTAAAACGTGCAAAACATCGGCTATTTCTTCATAGTACATATACCATATTGTTCGGACTATAAGACGCCCCAGAGTATAAGATGCACCAAGATTTTGAAGAGGAAAACAAGAAAAAAAATAGTTTTTGACCTCTGCGTGTCCGGTTTTTGCCCTCCCCGGTCCCCAGGAGCACTCTGCAAGCCTCCCAAATCTTCTGCGCATCCTGTTTTGGCAAAAACAAGACATGCAGGGCAGGATTTTGGGAGGCCAAAAATGGCTGTATTCAGTGTATAAGACACACAAACATTTCCACCCTCTTTTAGAGGGGGAAAAAGTGTGTCTTATACTCCAAAAAGTACGCTACCTCTTTTGCACCTTGGTAACCAAAGTGATTGACAGGAAACAGACCTGCCTGGTGTGGCTCGGGGAAGGTAGATCGGCACGTTTTCTTCAAGATGCTGGGCTTCGAGGTAGTCCTTCTCCATCGACTCTTGCAGATCCTGTAATCAGAAATATCAACGCACAAGATTGGATTATTAGATACTGACAGCCGTTTGGAATATGGAGAAAGTCAGGTAGACCAGCCGGTTTGTCATTTGTGAGATGCCATCTCAGAAATGATTAAGCTAAATCTACTTCGGAGTTCTCATACAGTAAGCATGTAGAGAAAGAAATATAGAACACTCGAGGAAAAATGAAAGCAAAATGATAGCTTAAGGCCGTGATGGTGAACCTTTTCTGGACCGAGTGCCCAAACCACACACACGTGCCTGAACCCCCAAAAATGTAATGTACGCATGCGCCTACGTGGCAGAGGCCCAACCACCAGACCAGACACACATACAAACATACAATGTATTTTCTTTGAATATTGAATATTCCAATTATTTCCATGCAATCCAATTTCTTACAAATCAATTAATTATATTTACCAATAATAATAAACCAAATAATTTCCCCCAATATTCTTCCAAACCACAACTTAACCATTTCTGCTTTCAATACAATATACAATTAATAATATCTCAATTATTACAATTCCCTATTTAAATAGAGCTTTTTTTTCTTTTGTGTTTTAAAATCTTGAACTCCCCACTTTTGCCATAAATTTCCCATTGTTTGCACCAACCTTTTTTGATGAGGAAAAAGAAATCAAATCTGCCTTAGCAAACAGCAAAGCCAACAAGCTGTTTTGGTTTTGCTTTGGGTTTCAGCAGGAGAAAAAAAAATGTGCTCTTTGCAGAAGGCACCTTTTTTAAAAAAATGTGCTTTGCAGCAGGCACCTTTTTTTAAAAAATGTGCTCTTTGCAGCAGGCACCTTTTTTAAAAAAATGTGCTCTTTGCAGAAGGCACCTTTTTGAAGCCGGCACCGATCTTCTCATTTGTTTTTTTTTAACCCTGATCAGCTGTAGGGGGGGCCTTTGAAGGCCTGGGGCAAGAATTTAAAGTGTTTTTTTTCCCTCTAGCCATCAGCTGGAACTCAGGAGGCAGTCCCAATAGATTGGGAGTGGGTGGGGTAAGCAAACCCCGTTCTCCCGCTGTTTCCTAGCTTGCAGGGAAAGTCATTTTTTTGTGACCCAAGCTGAGGGGGCGTTTTTCAGGCTGAAAAACGGTAAGTTAAAATAAGTTGCACACTTTGTTTACTTTTTGCATATTTACTAGATTTATTTCCCATCTTTCAGGAACTCAAGGTAGCTTATGCAGGGAACTTCATTCCGTTGCCACAAGAAGTAGCTTTTAGTAGTTGTACTACATACAACAAACAATTCCCCAAACACACGTTTCTGCAGCTAAGAGTGAAATAGAGGTAGCCCTCGAGTTACGATCAGAATTGAGCCCAAAATTTATGTTGCTAAGTGAAACACTTGTTCAGTGAATTTTGCTCCACTTCACCACTTTTCTTGCTACTGTTGTTAAGTGAATCATTGCATTTGTTAAGTGAGTAACACAGCTGTTAAGTGAATCTGGCTTCCCCATTGACTTTCCTTGTCTGAAAGTCGCAAATGGTGATCACATGACCCCAGGACACTGCAATCATCAGAAATACGAGTCAGTTGCCAAGCATCTGATCGCGTGACCACGGGGATGCTGCAATGGTTGCATGAAAAACAGTCATAAATCAGTATTTTCAGTGCTGTTGTAACTTTGAACGGTCACTAAATGAACTGTTGTAAGATGAGGACTACCTGTAGTTAGGATTAATTCATAACTCTTGGTCCTCTGCTGAAGAAGACACTATAGCAACCTTCTAGAATAATGTAAATACAATGGTTCTCAACTGGTGGCCCACAGACCCCTGCAGGCTGCGATATCGTCAAAGGGGGTCCACAAAGGCTTGAAGAAATGTTATGATTTAAATCTTGAGTCTTGGGAGTGTGTGGCCATGGTTTGTGGCCACAAAAGGTATTTAAAAGGTCTGTGGTGAAGAAAAGGTTGAGAACCATTGATGTAATGCAGGCAAGTGAGACAATATTTGCCTCAGATGCTCAACATCTGTAGAGGCCGCCTTCATCTCAGAAGATACATTTTATTGAGGTTCCGAGGCACCAAATGTCATTAGTACCTTGAGTTGTTTCTGCAGTCTCTTCTGATGGTGATATTCCTCTTCCAATTTATTGAGGAGGTTATTTAAGAGGAACATTTCGTGGACTACCTTACTGAGCACTGTCTTCAAAGATGGATCCTGGTCTACAAATAAAGAAGATCAGTCAAAACATGGAAAAACTGGAATGGAGAATAGAATAGAATAGAATAGAATAGAATAGAATAGAATAGAATAGAATAGAATAGAATAGAATAGAATAGAGCAGAACATAATAGAATATTTATTCTATTCTAGAATAATAGAATGTTGGAAAGAACCCTGGAAGTCTTCTATTCCTGTGATGGCCAATCTATGGCATGCGTGCCACAGCTGGCATGCAGAGCCCTCTCTGTGGACATGAGAGCCGCCAGCCAGATCAGCTCCACCACGCATCCCGCCAGCCGATTTTCAGGATGTGTGTGGGGCATGCGGGAGATGCACACGCATGCACGGGGGGGGGGGGGGGGGGGGGCGCCCGCCGGGGGGGGGGGGGGGGGGGTGTCGCGCACACGCATGGTGTGTGTGTGTGCAGCCCCCCCGGCTCATTTTTGGGCCCAGGAGGCTGCAGGGAGGCCAAAAACGGGGGGCAGGTTTGCATGTGCATCCGTGGGGGGCCACGTGTGCATGCACGGGGGAGTAGCGGGGGGGGTCATGTGCGCATTGCATTATGGGTGCCGGCACTCGTGCACGCTTTTGGCACACGACGAGAAAAAGTTCAGCCATCACTGTTCTAATCCAACTCTCTGCTCAGGCAGGAAACCCGCCTATACCATTTCAGACAAATGGTTGTCCAATCTCTTCTTAAAAATAGTGTTTTTTTATATATCTAATTATATATAATTAGATATATAAATCTAATATTATATAAATTTTATATATAAATCTAATGAAATGAAATGAAATGAGTATTGGAGCATTCACAACCCCTGGAGGCAAGCTGTTCTACTGATTAATTGTCAGGAAATTTTTTCTTAGTTCTAGGTTGCCTCTCCCCTCAACTAAGTAAAGTAAATGTAGGTCTAATCCAAAATGGCTACATGTTGAACACAAGCCAATTCCTCATCATGTTAGCACCGAGAATTGTTTTCTGAAGTCTTCTTCATAATCTGAAATCTTTCATTCTTTCTATAACTGTGGTTGGCTATCCTCCAAGATGATGTCAGACTTTCGCTACTACTTCCACGGGTTTTGATAGCTGTCATTCAAGAAGAGCTTTATAGAATTAGCCAAAACATAACCTAGCATCTGAGAGCCAGTTTGATCTTTTGGTTAAGACATCAGGCTGGAAAGCAGGAGACCCTGAGTTCAAGTCCCGTCTTAGGCATGAAAACCATATCTGGGTGACTTTGGGCTAGTCACATGTCTCAGCCCAACACACCTCACAAGGTTTATTTATTTATAAAATTTATTGGCCACCCGTTTTACCACAGAGTAACTGGGTTTTTGTTAGGGGGAAAATAGGAGGAAGGTATGTTTGGATATGTTTGCTGCCCCGAGTTATTTGTAAAAATAATAAAGGTGGGATACAAATAAATAAAATGTGGCATCGAACAGTGACTAAGCAGATGCGTTGACGAAGGCAGTAACGCTTGTGTGATTGTTTAAGATATTCTTCCTGTGATTCAGGAATTATTGTAGCATTAATTCACCATATAATTGTTCAGACTGATTGTAAAACTATCTCAATTGGCAGACACCACAACCTCTGACGGATTAAACTTGCAGATTAATTCATTCCCTTTGTACAAGGCATAAACAATTGCATAGTTTAAGGAGCCTTGGTGATGCAGCGGACTAAAGTGCTGTTAAGTAGCACTTAGTTGCCAGCTGCCTGCAATTACTGCAAGTTCAAATCTTACCAGGCTCAAGGTTGACTCAGCCTTCCATCCTTCCAAGGTAGGTAAAATGAGGACCCAGACTGTGGGGGCAATAAGCTGACTTTGTATAAAAAAAGAACATCGCTTGGGGGGGGGGGAGCCCTACTAAGCAGGTATATACAAAAGTATGAAGGCTATTGCTTAACGCATTGTAAGCCGCCCTGAGTCTCCAGAGAAGGGTGGCATATAAATCGAACCAATAAATAAATAATATTTATCAGACTGGCATTTTCCATGCATACCTTCCCAACAGACTCCCAGATCAATTTACAAAACACTATTGCAAACACCAGATCTCCCCTAAAGAAAATGAAATGGTTCTTACCTATTTTTCTCAACTGAAGAGACTTTTTGATATTTGAGATCTTGGAGTTGAGATGAAAGCATAAGTCATTTAAGTTTGAAGAAATTGTATCCCAATTTCTTGCTTTAAGGAAAAAGAAGGGAAAATAGACTAATGTTCAATTTTAAAGGTAACAATAGCTAATGATGTTTTACACATTTTCACTTTGTAAGAAAAACAAGTATTTTTACCTATCTGCAACAGACATAAAAATATTTAATATCATAGGTAGAGGGAACACAAAGGCAGAAATAGTTTTAAAAGTATTATAAATATATATAAACGGAATGAAAATAAAAGTATTATAATGGCACTTTTTGCACATTTTCACACTTTTCTAAGGATACAAATATTTTTACAAATCTGTCTACAAATAGATAGCAGAAATATTTAATATCATAAGACCAATTCCAAAATAAAAATGAAAGCATTCTTTAGTTGAAAACGAAGAACAATTGATTGTTCTTTACTAACAACACATAGAGTAGCTGTATTTTATTACAACTATTATTAAATACTTTCCCAAAAGAATCGTGGCCAGTTCCACAAATGCTAAAAGGGAAGTAGAGTTTGTATGCACACCCACACACGCATATATGAATAGAAGGTAATTAATTCATTACTATAAAAATAATGTGCTGTAATAGCAATAGAACACATAATGTAATAATTTTATAATAATGCAAAACATAACAATCATTACATATTAAATA
>WNWU01000002.1:65648163-65695754 GCA_012654045.1 Ptyas mucosa
ATCTGGGTATGTGAAGCCAGGCTATCTCCCTAGATTCCTCTCCACAATACCAAAAACAGTTCACAAGAAACAAAGGGTAATACAAAGGTGGACATCTTTGGCGTTGACACATCATCAAGGCAAACGAAGGGCAGCAGCAAAGACTTCACAATAAAAAAGTCACCTGAGAATAAAAGCAGTTCAAGCACCAACGTGGCTTGAGGGTCTGTGTGGAGAAGAATTTCCAGCACAATCTAACCGTTGGCTTGTGTGCTTAAAAGCAGCAAAAACACAAGCATCTGTGGGAGTATCTCAGCAGCCGGCGTCTGGAGTCCTTATCTGCGTCTCGTCTCGTCCCTTCTACAGCATCGTGCTGGGCTCTGCAATCTTCTTCCAGCAGTGAACACTAGCTGGATCAGGCCCGACCAATATCTAGGCCCAAGTAGCAAGCCAAAAGATGCTTGCTTATATTGTGAGCAAACCTGCAATTATCTAGGGCGGGGAAGGCTTGCAGGTAATTGCTTACAGCAGATGGGTTGATTGAGGCCATACCTCTTTTGTGGCTAATCATGTAGCCGCAGCAACCCTGAAAATACTCGTGACAGGCAGCAACACTCAACTGGAAGTCTGAGCAGTAAAATCTGTGTCCCTATTCAGCCTTACAATTCAGTTGTAGCTAAATGGAAGCCTGAAGTGAGGGATGAAGCTGGGAATGCAACGGTTCCAGTATTCAAGCAAAGGGAGTGCTGAAATCCAGTTATCGTTTGCTCGCAACCAGTTTCCAAGTTATTTGGAAAGCTTAGCAAAACCATTCATCAGTTCTTAGGTGTAAACTGGACTTATCCAAACACACATAACGTAAAAAAAAAATCTAGTCTTGCATTCAAACAGTATAGTTTGTTTTAACCAGATCTTTTCTGTTGTTTATGCCTTTTGCAATTCATTGGATAGCTTGTGGCTTGATGTTTTATGCATAATACATAAGGACTGGTTCAATCATGGGTTGTATGAATACAACCTTAGCAAACGAATGAGAAGATGCAGGAATTTGCTGTAATTGAATAGTCTGGCTTCTCTTTCCTTATTTTCATTTGTTCCTGGCAGATCTTGACTGGATTCTGAAACTCTTGAGGGATGGGCCTGATTGGCACTTGGATGGGAGACCACTAAGTGATTCCAGAGTTCAAAATTAAGACTGGGATATTTTTAAAAAAATTCAAGAAGGTAGCAATTACATAGCACCACCATAGTGCCAGCTCCATGGAAGTGTAAGTGGAGTCATGACCTAAATTCACCTTGGAGACTTTATTGTATGTAGTAGGTGAATTCCACAGCAAATTATCAAAAAGTCATTGAATATTTTGCAATTCTATGTATGATAGAAACCCAGAAAATGTATTAAAAATGGCCGGGGGGGGGGGAGGAATAATAATTCCAGAACAGGACACTAGCAAAGTCCTTCTATATTTTCCAAGTTGCCTGTGAAATCATCAGAAGTTTAACTAAAATATCTTAGTGTCCTTGTGTTACTATTTTACACTCTGGCTTTTTCAATTCTCCTTGTATTTTCAAATGAAATAAAACACTGCACTTTTTTGGGGGAAGTTTTTATTTAGGGTTTTATTTAGGAGGCTCTTTATGTAATCTAAGTAGCCATACAATACTCAAAAATGAAAGAGAAATGGTTTGAAAAACCAAAACTGTTGCTTTCCCCCCCCCAGCAACACATATGCTATGCAGGTTGTTTCTTTGCTTACAAAAACAAGACGACAAAAGATGGAGAATACATCTGTTCGTGCCCCAACAAATCAACATCCTTCTTCTGGAGAAATTGTTTTAATACCATCCAATGTAGAATAATATCAAGCTCAGCTGTTGGAATGAAAGTAGCATCATGTTTCCAGGTTTTACTCAACTGCGGTGCCTACCGGATTATTGGGACCAAAAATAGACTGTATTCAACTTGGAGCAATCCAGCGAATAAAGACTAAAAAATTAAACCACATACACCTAGATCTGTAACCTGAGGTCTCTGGAATACATAATTACTCTGTGCAGATATGGCTGGGAATAAGTAATTAATCCATCATTTCTGAATGATTCTTGCAACTCTTGATTTTGTTCTGTAGCACAACGAATTTATAGCTGGGACTTGTACTTAGTTTTGACAGACCAGAACTAAGGATGCAGTGGTAACAAGGAGTAATTTTTTTTTCCAGAGATAAGGCTGTGATTGATATTTAGAGCAAAGTATCTTCTTTGCTTAAAATAGGGGCGTCCAACTTTAAGACTAGTGGACTTCAACTCCCAGAATTCTCCAGCAAGTACGGGTGGTTGAGGAATTCTGGAAGTTCAAGTCCACAAATTTTAACGTTTCCGAAGTTGGACACCCTGAAGCCTATTTTAGGGATTATGTTACAACTGCATTGTGCTTCCCCTATATGAATTCTCAGTTTGGAGAACGTTTACCACCAGAATTCAACATCATGAGCTAAAAAAAAATGGAATCTTATATGCATTTCTGACCTAACTCAACTTCTGAGCAAAAGAATTCATACGGTCAGACATTTAATGGATATTCTGTTAGAAAAGCTGGTCACTCCCAGATAAAGTCTACCTATGCTTAAATCTTTCAAGTTACTCTAGAAAATATCAGTCTAGAGTAAAAGAAACTGTCAACATTCATACCCTGCAATTTTTCTTGGGAGAAGAATCCAGCTTCAATCCAAGGCATGCTATATTCTCAACATTTACCTCAGAGTGAATTTCAACATATCTAACTGGAAACTGCCATTTCCACTGAATTTTAGAGATTTGCTATAAGTACCTAGCTCTTTACCATATGCCAATGGCCCAGCCAATCAGGGAAAAAGTGTGCCTTGGCTAAAAAATAATTTCTTTAAGTCTCTTCAAGGATAGATTCACCAATTATATTATCAGACACTGGAATCGCAAGCATTGGTCTGCCTTTTCTGGTGAATGTCTCCATCTGCTGTTTTAAAAAAGGGCACCTTAATTTCAACTACATCAGACAAATCTCAGGCTTATCAGGATGTTAATGCCAACTATTTCGCCTTTAATACGACTTCTGAAAACCAGTGTAATCTCCTTTGGGATTTCATAAAAAGTAGGCTAATGCTTTCTACTCAAGACATCTTTCCATTTTTGTTCATGGAGATCCCAAAAGGAAGAGTCATCTATTTCTTGGTCAGGCAAACACTCCGGTGCTCAGGGACTGATACCCTTGGCTTTCCTTCTTGCAGGCCAACATGCAGATCCCAAGCATTCCAAAAAACTGAAATGAAAAAAAACCCTGTAATTAATCTTTCAGTCTGTGTACAAAGCATCGAAGAGAATATTTGTAGGTCACGGTTGAACTGTGGGGTCCTTGATCCTTTCTGAGCTTGGCAGCTTTTCTTGCAGACATTTCACTACCAAACTAGGTAACACCATCAGGGCTGCTGGCTTTAAACGTTCCTTCTAGAATTTTAGTTGGTTAGCATCACCTGTATTGAAGTGAAGGCCTCTCTGTTAAATATCGTGTTCTGCAATAGATAGTGGATGGCTGGACATGTTGACCACCCATTCAGACTCCGGGGCTTCCTGGATTCTGGGATTTAGTTTTAGGTAGCACTGATGATGTTACCTAGTTTGGTAATGAAATGCCTATAGGAAAGCTATCAAGCTCAGAGAGCACGAAGGACCCCATACTTGGCAACCTTTACAGAATTTAGAGTTTGAAAATAGATTGCTCTTCTCTCAAATCTGACCCTTAACATTCTCTTTACAACTATTAATTTTCATTTCTCTATCAAATTCAGTTTTGCCCTTGAGTGTCCTCTAGATATTCTGGATTATAGGTAGTCCTCAATTTATGACCAGTTGCTTAGCAACCGTTTGAAATTCCGACTGAGCTCCATGGAGGGGGGTACCCACAACCTAGATTCAAAGTTCCAATGCTCCCCTGAAGTCATGTGACCACATGCTGGGTACTTGGCAACCATTTGCTTCCAGTTTGGGGCTAAACTGGCCCAGAGCGAACCAATGGTTTGCTAAACAACCATGGTGTTTCCTAAACTATTGTTACATAAAAGACTGTAAAATCAGGCTGGTCATGTGAGTGACCTGTTTTATGACCATTACAACCGTGATGGGCAGACTCCATTATGGTCATAAGGCAAGGACTACCTATATATGCTCTATCCATTCCAGTTAGCACAATCCTTGGTGTGCGACACATCAAGTGAGAAACCAACTGGAGAATACGAATGTAGTTATAACTCAGGGCTATAAACAACCTGGTGCTCTCTAGATCTTTGTGGCTTCATAATAAAACAACAGAAGAGCTTGTACCATGGAAGTACTCAATGACCCCATATTTGGGGGGATCCATAGACCAAAATGTCTGGTGGGATGCAGGTTGTCTATCCCCTTTTTTAGAATCAATCAAAAGGCACTAAATTGGACTGCAAAATATTATTGCCTGCAGGTCCAAGTTAACACCAGAGTAATGATGCAAACAATCTAATAGTGGGGTTGATTCCATAACTTGCTTAGTTTTGGCTTATTGCATAGTGTGGTTTCTAATTCTAACCAAGGTTAGATGTACGGTTTGGATTCAGTCCAATTCAGTTTATTCAACAACCAGGACTAAGCAAGCCATAGCTACGTGTAGTACGGTCATGGGTGGCAGGCAGGGGTGGGCTTCAAAAATTTTAGCAAGGGGTTCTCTGCCTGGTTGCTGGGTGGGTGTGGCCATGGTGGGTGTGGCCTAGTTGGCCTCCTGCACCACAGCGGGGAGGGAGGGGGCGTGTTTTTGCCCTCCCCAGGCTCTGAAGGCTTTCCTCGAGCCTCCAGGATAGCAAAAATGGCCTCCCCAGGCTCTGGATGCCCTCTGGAGGCCAGAAATGGTTCCCGGACTTCCAGTAGGCCTGTTTTTCATCCTCCCCGAGCCTCCATGCATACCCTGCATTTACCTGCATCCAAAACAAGCCACATGGGGACTCTGGGAAGGGCAGGTTGGGCTGGGCCAGCCAGGAGTGGGATTTGGGGGATCTCTGAACTGTGCAGAATCTTAGCTAGAGGTTCTCCTGAACCCCTGCGAACCTCCAGCAGCCCACTCCTGGTGGCATGGTTTGTAAATCATGGTTTATAAAGTAAATACTGCATGAACCCTGCACTTCTGGGTTTTTTTGAAGAAACCACTGGCTGTTTGTGGATTACGGCTATGTGTGATTACTCATAACGGAAGATCCAAGCAAATGATGAATCAATTTCGTTAATTGGCCCTGGAAAGACACCAACTAGGCTAGAAACGGCAGCGATAGAAATATAACTGAATGATTATTGCCTAAGCATTCGAAGGGAAGACAAAAGCCTTTGGAATATTCCACTTAATATGGTGGGTGGAGTTTTCAATTGAGCAAATGAAAAGACAAAAACTTTTAGAATCAAAAGAACATTAGAGGAGACTGGCAGGAAGGGCGATGTTTCTCTAGCGACCATCTATGAAAACTCTTGGACTGCAGGAAACCTCCAGGATCACTGTTGTAGTCCGCCAGTCGCCTGCGGAACTAGCAGCGGAGCCGGACAGTGAGGAGGCTGAGGAAGACCATGGGCCAATTCTGGAGGCTGGGGAAGGCCCGGATGAGGGCTCTGTGTTGGAGACAGAGATGGGGCCGGGGCCATCTGGGAGTGAGGTGCGGATTCTGGAGCCTCCAGAGGCTGACAGCAGAAAGGCAGAGGAACAGGAGGAGCCTGTTCCTAGTGCACGTATGAGAAGAGCAGCTAAAGCAAAGACGACGACTCGGGAGTAGGGCTAAGAGATGATTGGCCCCTCCCATAAGGCTTAAAAGACCAGCAACGGCTCTTGGGCTCTTTGTCGGAAAACAACGTTGATAGATTAGTTTCTTGTCTTGCTGCATTTATTTCTTGTCGGCGTCTTCTGCTTCTGAACTTTTGCCAAGAAAAGCCTTTGGCAGTTTGCCACAGTAGACCAAGGTTGGCGATAAGGCTGAAGAATTGTGTTATGAAGAATTTGTTTTGAATTAGTTTGGACTACGTTGAGAATGAGTTAATTCTCAGCTGTTCTAATAGGCCCGGGGTATCTGGCGGATCACCTGTACCCAGCAACAGCTCCCCATCGCCCGGTGCGCTCACATAGAGAGGGCCTACTTGGGGTTCCATCGGCCAAGCAATGTTGGCTGACAGCCCCTAGAGAGCGAGCCTTCTCTATAGGTGCACCTATATGCACCTATAGAGCTGACACCTCTGGAATCAGCTCCCCTTGGAGCTCCGGGTGGCCCCCGACATTCGCACTTTCCGCCGTGACCTTAAAACATGGTTGTTTCGCCAGGCTGGCCTGGCCTGGACTTTAATGGGAATTTTAGATTCTTTTATTGTTTGAATTTTAATTTGGACTTGTTGGTGCTTATTGCTGTGAGCCGCTCTGAGTCCTTGATTGTCCAATCAATCAATCAATCAATCAAGTCTGTTTGTTTTGAACTGATTGCGTTTGATAATACTTACTTGGGCCTGTGTCATAACAATCACCACCATTTAAATAGAAACAGCCAATTTTGAGTGTTGTGTTTTTTCCTTTTTTTTTTTTAAAAAAAAACCCAAATCAGGATGGGAACGAGGAGAGGAGGCCATTCGGATTGAAAGTGGATTGGAACCATTTGGGGTCCACCATGCAGTTTTTTCTTTCCAGTCCCCGGATAAACCCAACTGAAAAACATGTTCAAACTTGGCAATCACACATACCTTCACAATGGCAAAAGCCAAGACAATGAGCATCGCGTAATTGAGCAGGTCACGGAGATCCATTATCTTTTCACAGCCCTGTTAGTGAGGGGAGATGATGGGGAAGAACGGATTACATAAGATCAAAGGGTTTTGTAGAAAAGTTCAAGAGTTTCGTTCAAGAACTTGGTAAAGATAGCAATAGCACTTAAGACTTACATACCACTTCATGGGGCTTCACAGCCCTCTCTAAGCTGTTTACAGAATCAGCATGTTGCCTCCAACCATCTGGGTCCTCGTATTACCCACCTTGGAAGGATGGAAGGCTGAGTCAACCTTGCCCGCTCAGAATCGAACTGCTGGCGTGAGCAGTGAGTTAGTCTGCAGTACTGCATTCTAACCACCTACGCCACCATGGCTCTATAAGGATAAGGACATTGTTCTGTCCCCGTCCTCCACACGCACAAACCCACACAGTCAATCGAGGGTTAAATAATTTACTGAATCCAAAATCCTAACCGCACAGTGTCAGTCTTGTTGAAGCATCAAAAGCAGCACTTTTTGGAATAATTTTGTCCGTCACAGAATCTAAACGGCCACACCCCTCCTTTATATAGCCTGTGGGGTGTGGTCCAGTGACTCAGCTTAATCCCTGGCACGCCTCCTCTTCTGCTGTGATCGTTTCGCAAGCCGACGCTGACGTGGGTCCAGCCACAACTTGTCTCCCTCATCACTCTCCGACCGATCGGAGACACCTGGCTCCTGGCCAATCTCCTCTCCTTCAGCCGACACCTGAGGAATTGTCAGAGAGGAGGGGCCGGGGGAGGGAGGCCTGGCCGGCTCCTCTCCTTCATGTTTGGAGCCTTCTTCCTCCGATACGATAGGCTCAGGGGTCGGAGCCACAACAGACACAAAGGCCTCTGGACCTGCCCAGAAATTCATCTAGTCCAGAGGTCTTCAAACTTGGCAGCTTTAAGACTTGTGGACTTCAACTCCCAGAATTCTCCAGCCAGAATGGAGAATGGGAGTCGAAGTCCACAAGTCTTAAAGCTGCCAAGTTTGAAGACCTCTGATCTAGTCCAATGTTTTCATCTTTGGCAACTTTAAGATGGGTGGGCTTTAATTCCCAGAATTCTCCAGCCAGCCATGACTTGAAGTCCACTCATCGTAAAGTTGCCAAGGTTGAGAAACACCAAGCTAGTCCATTGTCATATTTTCCACAGTGGCCAATCAGAGACTCGATGATGGAGGACTATAGTGAGGAGGTGGATCCTCAGTAGGAAGGGGGCGCAACAATCCAGAGGAATAAGAGGCAACTCAGCCCAGATATTATGTGTGATAGAAAGAGGATGAACACGGCTCCTCCCTAATAATTCCCAGAGGATATTGTAGATGCAGAGAGTAGAGTCCTACACCTTTCAAGACTTTGTCTACCGTGTTTCCCTGAAAATAAGACCCTGTTTTATACATATATATATATATATATATATATATATATATATAGCCACCAAAAAAGGCACCAGGTCTTATTTTCGGGGGATATCAGCCACTGAGTAACCTCACTTGTGGGCATCACCCCCGGCCTCCTTTTTGCTGTCAGAGGCCTTCAGGAACTTCAGGATCGATCCGGAGCTTTCTTATCAGCTACAGAGGCCTTCAGGAAAACCTTGCCAGTTGCAGAAGAAATGAGCCGGAGAGGCAGGTGTCAGGGTGTGATAGGGGGCTGGCTACAACTATCCAAAGTTAAGTAGTAGGGCAGCTCCACCCCCCCAATCCCCACCCTAGCTTAATTTTTACCCATGCACTCTGGAGTGGGCGGGATCTTAATTAGGGATTATTTTGGGTGGGGGTAGGGCTTATATATTGGCACACGTGTAAAAATCAAGCTCGGACTTACTTTCAGGGTAGGTCGTCTTTTCGGGGAAACTATAGGTGTGAGAATAAAGAACTAATCTTGGAAGATCACCGTGTGTCATTCTTGGTTTAGATTATTCTATTCCTCTCAAACAAATTGGATGAAACCCTACCTTGGGGCGGTGAATTCCACCAGCTAATGATAGTACATATTGGTTTTATCAGCTCAATCCACAAATATGAAAGGGGTGGGAGGCACATGTTTTCCTCGAAGTTAAATGTAGGGAGAGGACTCTCAAAGGTAGGTTTTTCAAAAGGCAACTGGACTGTGTTTTTTCCCCCCCTTGAGGAAGACGTTTCGCTTCTCATCCAAGAGGCTCCATCAGTTCTAGCTGGCTGGTGGTGGGAGAAGGGAGGGAATGGAAGGATTAGTTCTGACCGGAGGTATTATGTCCTTTGCACTCATATATATTATGAGCTATTGAGCTCTGGTGGCTCAATAGACTAAGGCAGTCATTAACATCCACTGTCTGCAATTACTGCAAGTTCAAATCCCACCAGGCTCAAGGTCGACTCAGCCTTCCATCCTTTCTAAGGTAGGTAAAATGAGGACCCAGATTGTGGGGGCAATAAGCTGACTTTGTATAAGTATACAAAAGTATGAAGGCTATTGCTTAACGCATTGTAAGCCGCCCTGAGTCTCCAGAGAAGGGTGGCATATAAATCAAATTTTAAAAAAATAATAATAATCCTTCTACACACACTCAACGTCTTGCTGGAACTAATCTTTCCATTTTTCCACCACCGCCACCGTCTAGCCAGAACGGATGAAGCTTCTTGGATGAGAAGCAAAACCTTTTCTTCCTCAAGGGAAAAAAACAGCAATAGCATTTATTTATATACCGCTTTACAGCCCTCTCTAAATAGTTTCTAGAGTCAGCCTATTGCCCCCAACAATCTGGGTCTTCATTTTATCAACCTCAGAAGGATGGAAGGCTGAGCCAACTTGGTTAGGATCGAACTCCTGGCAGTGGGCAGAGTCAGCCTGCAATACCGCATGCTAACCACTACACCACCACAGCTCTTAAAAACATAGTCCAGTTGTCTTTTGGAAAAAACCACCTTTGAGACAACCATGGCTTGGATGATTGAGAATCTCCACATATATATAAGGAGAGGAATTTTGTATATGAAACAGGAGACATATATTCCAGAGTAAGGCAGTGGGAAAATCTAAAATGTGTTACTTCTGTGAATGTGGCTTGGTGGGGGGGTTAATGTGACTGGGTGGACGTGGCCAATTTTTTTGGTTTTACTTTTAAAACCATTTTTTCTACAACCTCTTTGGCAAAGAGGTTGTAAAAAAATGCTTTCTAAAGGCTCTGACGATCCCAGCTGAGTTGCCTGATCGGCAGAGGCTTTTTTTCTTTTAAATGCGTCTGACGATCAGCCAACTCAGCTTGGATCATGAGAGGCATTTAAAAGAAAAAAAGCCTCTGATGATCGCGTGGCTCAGCTGGGCATGGGGGGGGGGCAGGGATTTTTGCTACCGGTTCTCCGAACCATCCGCCTCTATCGCTACCGGATTGGGCGATCCGGTCTGAACAGGGAGCATTTCACCCTTGGAGTAAGGTAAGTAAAGACAGCCAGCAAAGCCAAAGAAAACCCCTCAAACCAACATTGTAGGAAGCTGGTTCATACAATTTAAATTCTCGTTTAATACAACTTCGATCACACTCAAGCAAACTCCGAATGCTCTTACTTGTGTGTTGAAAAGATGCTTCTCGCTTAGTTGTCCTGTGCAATTCTTGAAAGCCGGACCTTGCTTGCAGCAGCTCAGAGGAAGAGTGTGGTTGCTTATGGTGTTGAACCACTGGCTCCCAATCCAGTCAGTGTAGTTTTGGACACCGCAACACTGAAGCTGAAAGAGCAACAACCGGGGTTGGAAGAGGCACATCCAAAGTTCAGTTCATTTGCCTTTGAGACTTGGAGGGCTTATCCCTCAAGGTCACCTTCTCCAGAACGTGATACCCTCCAGATGTGCTAGAATGGTAAGTCCCAGAATCCCCCAGAATTCCATGCATCTGTTCTGTCCCACCTACGGACCCCAAAGAACGCAGCACACACAAAATCTATACAAAGCTTATTTTACTCAAATAACTCAGTCTTTTTTAAACAAAGGCTGTTAATAAACTTTCTTAACAGCCTACAAGAATCCTAAGATAAGGTAATCACAGTCTTACTAGGGTTGGCAGAAAGCCCAGAAGCAATTTTTGCAGAGAATCCAGACGCAAAGGAGAGTAAACTAAAGTTGTTCCCTACAGCTTGCTGCAATCGGCGTTCCTCCTTAAATAGGCTAAGGGAGTGGTCAATTAGCCCCAAGCCTTACTCTCGAGACCTCCTCCTGAAGAGCCATTACTGCTTTTGGCAGCTCTGCGCGCCCGTGCATTGAGAAGAGGCTCCTCCTCTTCATCCTCTTCACTTAAGGGAGCTTCTGGAGGTTCTGAAGGCCCTGGCTGAATCCCTGCCTCTGGCACCACATCTTCTCCAGCCTCCTCACTGTCCGACTCGAACGCCAGCTGCACAGGCTGCTGGCGCAGCACCACACCAGCCTCCTCGTTGTCGGAATCAGCTACAATCTGCACAGGCTGCTGATGGGCCACAACAGCGTCTGGACAGTGCCAGGTAAAGAATGCTCAGTAAGAGCCATAATAGCACTAGCAATAAGACATATATAACCGCTTTACAGTGCTATACAGCCCTCTCTAAGAAATTTACAGAATCGGCCTGTTGCCCCCAACAATCTGGGTCCTGTTGTGACCCAGGCCCAAGTAGGTAATAGTCATCGCAAAAGTTCCAAAACAAACAGACTTTATTAGAACAGCTGAGAATTAACTCATTCTCAGCGTAGTCCAAACTAAAGCAAAACAAACTCTTCATAACACAAATTCTTCAGTCTAATCACCAACCTTGGTATAATTAGCAAACTGCCAAAGGCTTCTCTTGGCAAAAGTTCAGAAGCAGAAGCCGACCAGAAATAAGTACAGCAAGACAAGAACGAGTCTATCAACGTTGTTTTCTGACAAAGAGCCCAAAAGCCTTTGCTGGTCTTTTAAGCCTTATGGGAGGGGCCAATCATCTCTTGGCCCTACTCCCAAGTCGTCCTCTTTGCTTTAGCTGCTCTTGCCTTCTGGCAGCTCTTCTCATATGTGCACTAGGAACAGGCTCCTCCTGTTCCTCTGCCTCTCTACTGTCAGCCTCTGGAGGCTCCGAAGTCCACACATCACTCCCCGATGGCCCTGGCCCCATCTCCGACACAGAGCCCTCATCCGGGCCTTCTCCAGCCTCCAGGACTTGCCCATATTCTTCCTCAGCCTCATCGCAGCTCCGCAGGCAAAATGAGGACCACAACAGGTCCTCATTTTACCCATCTCGGAAGGATGGAAGGCTGAGTCAACCTTGAGCCTGGTGAGATTCGAACTGCCAAATTGCTGGCAGCCGGCAGTCAACAGAAGTAGCCTGCAGTACTGCACTCTAATCACTGCGCCACCATGGCTTGTAATATAATATATAGACTCTCTTCCTCTTTGGGAAAACACTGCAATCAAGTTCTGAAATTGGCATCTGAGTGTTGTGGAGACTCCTGCCCAGATACAGTATGCTGGAGAACTTTCCAGAAACATCAAACTTTTGTTGCTGATGCTTCACAATGAAAAGGGGGGGAAAAAACTGTTTCAACTTGACCTTCCTTTGTGATGTTTATGTGGGCACAACTATGTAGGGTTTTGGGGGTTTTTTGGCAATAAAGTAGTTTTTCATTGCCTTGTCAACTTTAAAAAATAACCTTTATTTTCCAGGGCCTCCCAACTAAGGGCCAAACAGACATTCATCTTTTCTCAGTTTTGTTAAAAGATTCTCACTGGATCCTTCGTTATGTTCTGCGAAAGATTAATCCCTCTGGTGAAAAGTCAATTCATTACAGTGACTGTATTGTAAGGACAGGCCTTTATTTCAGAAAGCTGTCTTTTAGATGGACTTATTTTTCACAAAATCACTTTTGTCCTTTCTTTTAGGACAATCGTTTACTGTACAAATGGTACCACAGTGCACAGTTTTTCACATTGTGTGAAAAACATGGACATTGAATTGACTTTTTCGTACATTTATACATAGGGCTCAATTTTAAATACCTTTATTGCAATATGCATTTTTACAAAGGTTTTTTTTGTTGGTTTTGCACCTGAATTTTCCTTTGTAAAGCAAAGTTATAAACATAAAGAATTAAAATGTTTTACCTTTATGAATCTCTTTCATATTTGCCTCTTTTTCTGGTTTGTCCTTTTTCCAAGAAAATATGGTCACCGGAATGATAGACTGACTGCAGTAATCCACCCTTCCTTCCTTCCTTCCTTCCTCCCTCCCTCCCTAATTTTAGGCTAATTGAAAAAGTGAGATTTAGGAAGAGAACTGGTCTCTAGTCTCTTTAAATAGAGTATCAGCTCTGTATAGCTAATTTTTGGAACAATAATGTATTGAAAATGTTGTGTTTTTTCACATGATCAGGAAACACTTGTTTAAATGCAATCATTACTTTGGAAGCAAAACCATCTGCTTTGCAACACTAACAGATAAGATCTTTCATACCAAGCCAGTTATCACGACACTACTGTGTTTCCCCAAAAATAAGACCCTGTCTTATATTTTTTTGAACCCTGAAATAAGCGCTTGGTCTTATTGCCATGGCCTATAAAGCCCGATTGGGCTTATTATCAGGGGATGTCTTATTCTGGGGGAAACAGGGTAATATGATAAACATTTCTGCTGAAAAAAAGATCCTAAAACGGAATATATTAATTTTAAAAAATTACAAAGTTACATCCATGTTTCCAAAACCAATATCGTCGTATCAGGAATTGAGACACAAATGCTAGCCCAAAACCAGTTTTCCTACCTCCTGCTGCAGATAATCTACACTACGAGAGTTTTCTGATTTTCCATCGTAGGCTGCAAATGCTTTCGACATAGAGTCATGGAACTCAGCTATTATCTGTGGCAAGAAAAGAAAGGCACAGATTGTTATTACATCACATCTTTTCATCCCATCTGAAATGCAATGGAAAGCTTTAAGCCTTAAAAAGGCAAGGTTTGTGTATCAAATAGCAGCACCTCTAAACAATGAGGTTTTGCTGTCCTTCCTCCTTAATAAAAGAGTTTAAGCACTGGTGACCCAATTTAAAAAGGCAACACATGATTATTTAACAACTGTGTCTTACAATAGCCCAGCTGAGAGCCCTTCCTGAAGTTCTGATAAATTACTTCCATTGAAACAACAGGTAGTCCTTCATCAAACACCAGGATCATATTATCACATGTGGTGGACATGTTCGGAAGCTAAAAACTATTGGAGTAGAATTAAGACTTGGCTGGAGGAAATGATACAGAAACACATCAAATTTAAACCGGAGCTGTTCCTATTGGGTATCCTACCTGAAAAAACTAGCAAGGAAAATGTTTATTTGATAACACATGTAATAACAGCTGCAAGGATTGTCTATGCACAAAATTGGAAAGTAGAGAAAATACCTCTGGAAGAAGAGGTAATAAAAAAAATCTTAAGATTATGCAGAAATGAATAGATTAACCCTAGTGATTAAGGATAGAGAAGACTCAGAATATTGTAAAATATGGAATTATTTTTATTATTGGCTGGAGAAGAGAGGTAAATGACTAATTATGTAAGCATGTGAATAGAATATTATGTTAGTGACGAATTGATATAATGGATTGGATAAGGATTCAAGATAGAAGAAATAACAACTACTTAGAAGAAGAAAGAACTTTTTTTGGAAGACAACACCGAAATGTCGCAGGGGAAAGATAACTGATGTATTAAATGTTTGTTTGTTTCAAAAATAAAAAACTTTTTCCAAAAAAAAGAAAAGAAAAGAAACAACAGGTAGTCCTTGATTTACAACCATTTATTCAATAACTATTCAAAGTTATGAAAGCACTGAAATGACTTGCAACTGGTCCTTGCACTTATGACCATCAAAGTGACTTTGTGGTTATGTGATTATAATTTATATGTTTGGCAATCAGCATGTATTTACAATGGTTTCAACGTCCCAGGGTCACAAAATCACCATTTGCAATCTTCCCAGGTGGTCTCTAACAAGCAAAGTCAATGGGGGAATCCAGAAATGCTTAAAGCCCATGAAATTTGCTTAGTGACCACAGGGATGCTGCAGTGGTCATGTGAGGACCACTGCAAGTCCCTTTTTTTCAGGGTCCTCAGAACTTTGAACAATCATTAAACGAATATTTAAGTTAATTTATTTATTAGTAATCATATTTCTATGCCGCCCACTCTCCGAGGACTCTGGGCGGCTTACACCAAAGACAGTATACTAAATAGCATATTGCCCCCAACAATCTGGGGCCTCATTTTACCCACCTCGGAAGGATGGAAGGCTGAGTCAACCTTGAGCCAGTGAGATTTGATCCGCTGATCTGCTGAACTAGCAGTCAGCTGCAGCAGCTGCAGTACTGCACTCTAACCACTGTGCCACCTCGGCTCTGGTTGTTATTGCTGAATAGTTGTTAAGTTGAGGACTACTGGTGTTGCTTCAATACCTGGATAATCTTTATAGATATTTTCACTCACCTTTCCTTTGTAAACAAATCCAAGCACAAAGGCTGCCATTTCTGCAGTGAAGATCAGCAGGATGATGACCAAGAACTGAAGAAAGAAAAGGAGACAATTTAAGAAGCAGAGAGATGTGTGATCTTCTCCAGATGTTGCTGACAAACCAATCACTGGAAGATTTGACTGTTCTGTGGAAAGATCTACCCTCTTTCAAGAGATCTACCCTCTCTTTCAGGGAGTTGGAAGTCCACAGTTTCAAATTGCCACGGTTGAGAAACTCTGCTGTAGGCAACAGGGTTTTTTAGACATCTGTGGGCATGATGGAATCAACCCTCAAGCAAGTTGACAGGTTTCAGGGATTTCTGGATCATTTGGATCCAATAATTTACTAAAAATATCCCTTCCTACTAGGCAACCGCAAGAGCCCAGGAATGGAGGGACTGGGAATGGGATAATCTCAATGTCCACCTCCACCATTGTCCACCTTCCAGCATCACCTCCATTTTTTTTTGTCTTTTAATGACCCCATAATCCCTTGCATTGGAGTGGAGTTGGGGCAACTGAATGGAACTGAGTGTTTACTGATGTCCTTCCTGTCACCAATGCAGAGTTCACAGCAGATATTTACCCATTGTGCCCAGAGAGAGAAATATCTGCCACTACCTAGGATCGAACTCACAGCCTCCTGATTGTGAGGCGAGAGCTCCACCTCTAGGCCACTGCCCCACTCTTCAGTATCACCTCCATGCATTGGTATTATTATAAATGGGACCACCAGCCGCCAGGTCCTTTTCTTACCACTCCAAGGCCGATCTTGGATTCACGAAGGGTGGCACAGCAGCCAACTATGCCAATGACCATCATGACCACAGCAACGGCAATGATAATTATGGGGGGCAAGAGAGCATCTCGGTTCTGAAGAAAAGGGTCGTATTCCTTGTAAGCGTTGAGGACATGCGCGCCAACATAGAAGAGTCCAGCTGCTGCACCCTTTAAAAGATAAGGAGATGGTTTCAAAGTGTAATCCAATCAATCAGCTTCAGTTAGAAGATCTTCTATTACCCTACCTCAGAGGTCGGCAACCTTAAACCCCCAAAGAGCCAGAAAGGTCCTAACTGGAATCCCCCAGTTCAATTCTGGAGCCAACCGGAAGTCCGGTTCCCCCACCATAGGGTCTCCTCCTAGTGCGGTGTCCTTTTTCCTCTACCTGTCCTAACCAAAAGCCCTATCAATTGTGGAGCCGACCAGAAAACCCGCCCCTTGCCATAGAGTCTCCTCCTGGCACGCCATGCTTTCCCCCAACCGAAAGCTCCTCTCAAAATTGTGGCGCCAACCAGTGACAGGGAGCCGCAGCAGAGGGATGAAAGAGCCACATGCGGCTCCAGAGCCACGGGTTGCTGACCCCTGCCCTACCTCCTCTATAAACCCAATGGACTCCTCCCAACAGCGTCTGATACAAGATTCACTCCAGATTCCATGTCACCGCCAGCCACCCAAGTTGCAAGGAAAATCTAATTTATATTTACACTTTTATACTTTCATATTGTATTACAGTGTGGTTTGGAGGTATATTTCCGTTTCGGAAAGGAAGGCTGTGCAGAGAGTGGTGAGGACAGCAGAAAAAGATTATTGGTAGTTCACTTCCTTCTAACCAGGCCATAGCATGTAAACGATGCTTGACCAGGGTCAGCAGTATTGTCTGGAACGCTACACATCCTCAAGAAGGCTGGGTCTTATTTTCTTTTGATCTCCCAAAAAACGAACCCTCTTTTTGGAGGGTTCTAATTATTGACTCACCTCGCGGCGGTGGCGCCAACAGCCCTGCCCAGCAGGAGCTCACTGCTGGACCACTTCTTCTGCGGTCGCTTGCCGCCACTCACATGCATCGCCCTGGCCTCCGTTTCACTTACAGATGCCTGCCGGAAAGCCCTCTGCAGCCAGTAACAGAGCTCCAGACTAATCTGGAATTCTGTTTATCAGTTGCAGATGCCTTCCAGCAGGCATCTCAAAGCAAAATGGAGGCCAGGACAATGCATGCGAGTGGTGGCAAGCGGTCGAAGAAGAACCGACCGCAGAAGGCGAAGCAGGTGTTGGGGCCTGGTAAGTAGGGCAGCTCCACCTCCACTATCCCTACCGTAGATTATTTTTTACCTGTGTGCCTCGCCCCACCCCCTGCACCCCAGGGTGGGCGGGGTCTTAATTAGGGCTAATTTTGTGGGCAGGACTTAATTTGATCACATGCGCTCAAAAACACGATAGGGCTTCTTTTCAAGGTGGGTCATCTTTTTGGAGAAACACGGTACATATATAGATATACATACACACACACATATATATTGATATCCACAGATCAAAATGAGGCCATAGTTGCCCAGGCCTGGTCTACCACATACATTCTGGTAACCAGTTTTGAAAACTGGTAAAGCCTAGTAGAATATAAGCAAAAAGATAAAAAGAAAGCCGATGAGATGTCGGAGTTCAAGTACTGGAAAAAGGATGGGGAAGAGCCTGTTTTTCAAGTCTATTCACAGCTATGGAAACTTACGAGGTGATTCTGAGCCCAACAGAATTATAAGTTGGTTGCTGAGGAGAAAAACTGGTGAAGAGAACATTACACTTGTGCCAGATTTTGTTTTAAGGAAAAGCATGATTTCATCTAATAAGTGAAGGAATGCATGGATGGACAACAGATAAAAACACTTGACTATTAATCATATGCAAAATCAAAATTGAAAAGGCCACGAGACAAACTCATGTGATACAAATCATAATTGGTCATGCCCTTAAAAACCAAAAAATTTCCTCCTCTGCCTGGTTATCTTCAAAACTCTAGTAGGGGGTTGGACTAGAAGACCTTCAAGGTCCCGTCCAACTCTGTTATCCTGTTATGTACATTACCTTCATTGAACCCAAAGAGACCAACACAATGCCTATTTGGCACACTAAAAGTCAAATTATACCATTGGTTCTTCTATTTCAGCTACCGTCCTTAACTTATGGCCATAATTGGGATCAGAATTTATGTTGCTAAAGAAGGCGGCTGTTCAGTGACTTTGCACCTAATTTTACAACCTTGCTTATCATTATTAAGAGGGTCCCTACAGTTGTTAAGTGAGTCATGTGATAGTCATTAAGCGAATCCAGCTTCCTTCCCCCCTCCCCCATTGACTCTGCTTGTGGGAAGCTGGCTGGGAAAGTCACAACGGCAATCACATGATCCCAAATGATCGTAAACACATGATAAACACATGCCTATTGCCAAGTCCCACTGGGTAGTGCCTGCCAACCTACACAAGGATGGGGGTGTGTTTTTGTGTGTGTGTGTGTATTCAAATAATTTAATTTAATTTAATTGGGATTCAAATAATTTAACAACTGGTTCTGTGCCCTAATAACTGGGTGGGTGGGCGTGGCCATATTGGGCATGGCCGGGGGGTGTGGCAGGCAGCACTCGGCCTCCTGCACCACCCTGGGGGCAAAAACGGCCCATGGTGGGCCCTGTTTTGGGCCTAGTAGGCCTCCTTGCAGCCTCCTGGGAGCAAAAACGGGCCACAGGGGGGGTACCCCGCACCCCGTTTTGGGCCTAGTAGACTTCCTTGCAGCCTCCTGGGAGCCAAAACGGGGACGTGGGGGGGACTCCTGGAAGGGGCGGGGCCAGCCAGCAATTTAACAACCGGTTCAGCGAACCGGCTGAATCCCTGTGTGTGTGTGTAGAGAGAGAGAAGAAGAGAGAACACTACAACCAGTAAAGTTTGTTACCTTAAATTCACTGGGTCCTCATGAACCTTTTTGTGCCTGTTCTGACCCAGCCTACACAGAAGCAAGAAAACAGACTTCTCCCACAGAAAAACCCCTCTTTATTTACACCTTGGGAATTAACTGCATTCACCAACAGAAAGTCCAGGCAAGAGACCTGCAAGGAGTTAACTGAAGCAAGAGTCCTTATCAGCTCATTAAGATAAATGCAAGGTTGTGAGCTCCCAACTGGAAGGCTGCAAATTAAGTCAGAGAAATAGACAAACCTCAGTCCTGGCAAGGCTCCTTTGTCACACAAAACACACAAGGAATAAACTTTCTAGAAATGCGAATGGTTGTGTGCTGCAACCAAACCTTTCCTCCTATTTATTCCCCAGCCAGAGAGCAGCCATTCAGCGTCCACACGTTTGTTTTGCTTCCCAAGCCGACTCATTGTCCTCCGTTGTTCACTTCTCCTATCTGCTCTGTGGATAAGTCCATCTGGAACAGGCCCCAGCTGTTCCTCCTCCTCACTCATCTCTGATTCCAAAGGCAGCTGCCTCTCCAGTGGCTGGGAAATGCCAGACTGCCCTAGCTCTATCACTGTGTCCGATGCCGAGCATCCATCAGAGCCTTCCCCAGGCTCCAGAACTGGCCCAAATTCTTCCCCAACCTCCCCCTCATCCGAGTCTGCCACCAGCTCTGCTGGCAGCTGGCAGGCCACAACAATGTGTTCGATTGAAAGTGATTTGAGTATGGCTATTAACCAGAGCTGTGAGTGAGTGACCACAAGCCAAATCGGAGAGGATACTGTTAAACAACAGCTAAAAGATGTGATCTAATGACTGAGCTCACTTAGAGGTAGTCCTCGACTTACAACAGTTCATTCAGTGACCATTTAAGGTTACAACAGCACTGAACAAAAGTGACATGGCCATTTTTCACACTTATAACCGTTGCAGCATTCCCACGATCGAAATTCAGACACTTGGCTACTGGCTCTTATTAATGACGATCGCAGTGTCCTGGGAGTCACACAATCCCCTTTCGCGACTTTCTGACAAGCAAAGTCAATGGGGAAGCCAGCTATGTTACTAATTTAACAACTGTAGTGGTTCACTTAACAACTATGGCAAGAAAGATTGTAACTCAATGAACAACCGTCTCGCTTAGCATCAAAAATTTGGGGCTCAATTGCATTGGTAAGTGGAGGCAGACCTGTATTTCTTCCCCATCGCTTATTTTTCATAAAATCTTGCCCGATGAAGAATCTTACAGACCTTGAAAGCTTGCATATTCTCTCTCACTTTAGTTCATTCAAATAAAGAAGTAGATCATCTTTCTCTTATGATTATGATTGATTATTGAATTTTACTGATGTGTATGGTTCCTAAAAGGGATGCGGTGGCTCAGTGGCTAAGACACTAAGCTTGTTGATCGAAAGGTCGGCAGTTCAGCGGTTCAAATCCCTAGTGCCGCGTAATGGGAGTGAGCTCCCGTTACTTGTCCCAGCTTCTGCCAACCTTGCGGTTCGAAAGCATGTAAAAAATGCAAGTGGAAAAATAGGGGCCACCTTTGGTGGGAAGGTAACAGAGTTCCGTGCGCCTTTGGCGTTTAATCATGCCGGCCATATGACCACGGAGATGTCTTTGGACAGTGCTGGCTCTTCAGCTTTGAAACAAAGATGAGCACCGACCCCTAGAGTCGGGAATGACTAGCACATATGTGTGAGGGGAACCTTTACCTTTATCTTATGGTTCCAAAGAAAATCAAGTGTTAATGGAACTGGAGCACTACCATTCTTGACTGAAACGGAGACTTACTCATCTCATTTTTGGTTGCAAGATGGAAAACGAAACTAACATCTCTATACAGGTAGTCCTCAACGTACGACCACAACTGAGCCCAAAATTTATGTTGTTTACGGAGAAATTTGTTAAGGGAGTTTGCTCCATTTTATGACTTTTCTCGCCACATTTGTTAAGTGAATCACAGCCGTTCTTAAATTAGTAACACAGTTGTTAAGTGAATCTGGCTTCCCCACTGACTTTGCATGTCAGAAGGTCGCAAAAGGGGAGCACAGGACACTGCAACCATCATAAATGTGAGTCAGTTGTCAATCAACCAAATGTAAATCACATGACCATGGATATATTGCAACAGTCATACGTGTGAAAAACGGTCATAAGTCACTTTTTTCAGTGCCGCTGAAAAAAGTGTCACTAAATGAACGTTCTTAAGTGGAGGATTACCTCTATATGTTACTGAAACTCAAAGCTCATTTGTGCTACATTTTTCTACTGAAGCTTTACCCAACGTGTTGCAATCCTGTAGTTCTTCCCAGCATCCTCCTGGCTGGTGTAACTGACGTCCAAACATCTGGACCACATCAAGCAAATTGAATTTTTTTTTTAAAAAAATCAAGTTTTATTGCCCCCCCCCCCCACATTCACCCACATCTTTTTTGAATAGAGTATTGGCCATATCTTATCTTATACAATTTATCAAATTCAAATACATTTTACTCAATTACAATTTTTGCTACAATTTTCTTTCCCTCTTTTTTTAATATTGCAATATTTTTTTGCTTACTTATATAAACAACATCTTCATTCGCCCTCAAATTCTAATTTTCCTGCTTATTCATATTTATTCTCTTTTATTTTTTAACCATTCATTCTTTATCTTAGTATATTTATATATGTTCGGGGTTGCCTTTCTTCCATTTCATCTTTTTTGTTGTACAGCAATCTTTCTTCTCAATCCTGCCATCTCCCTCTCTTCTTTCCTTATTTTTTCCCCCTCCTCTCCTGCTCCTCTCTACTTCTTCTTCCTTTCTCCTTCTCCTCCTTTCAAATTACCAATTGAATTGTTTGTTCATTTCTTGGCCACCCCGGTACTCAAGGATTTTCCTTGTGGTTCTTCAAACAAGGACACTCAACATTTCTAGTACATTAAAAATGGGATCTTCATATCAAGAGGTTCAATGAGAACAAAGGGTTAGTAGGGCAGGCACATTTGATCACCCAAAGTTTAGAAAACTTCGGTCCTGTTTGACCTCAGAGATGAAGCAAGAAAAAGAAGGACTCTTAACCTACCATTTAGCCAATCCTAATTGTTCTGGCTAAAATCCAGAAGATGCTCTTACGCAAGAGAACTACAGTAATAGTTGTACGGAGATCCTTGAATATATGTTGGCATAAGAATGACTTCAACCAATGGCTGAAATACTATATTTATTTAATATTTGTAGCTTGCCTTTACAAATGCAGGGAAGTCCTTGACTTACAACAGTTCAGTGACCGTTCAAAGTTACAACGGCACTGAAAAAAGTGACTTACAACCATTTTTCACCCTTATGACTGTTGTAGCATTCCCATGGTCAGGTGATTTTTCATTTAGATGCTTGACAACCGACTCACATTTATGACGGTTGCAGTGTGCTGGGGTCATGTGATCGAATTTTGCAACTTTCTAACAAGCAAAGTCAATGAAGTGAAACCAGAGTGAAACTAGATTCACTTAACAACCATGTTATTATCTTAACAATGGCAGTGATTCACTTAACAATGGCAGCGTGTCAGACCTGGATGCCATCTTTTCACCTTTGAGCCTTCAAGCCTGCCACAAATTTTACTGTGGGAAAATGGGAGGGGGGATTGTATGGGGTGAAGACGATATGTAGTCAAAATAACATTCTTTCTAGAAAGTCAAGGCCATAGGGCCCTGCACTTGTGCTGAGAAGAACAAGGTGGTATTTTTTCTGTTCTGGACGATACCTGATTGGTTCATGTGATAGACATGTGGGTGAAGGGCAAGGACTTGAACTTTCTTTTGGGTGAGGAAAACCCGGAAGCTCTCAGATTCGGGTTTTCCCAGATGTGCCAATATGAAATCTCTAATAAAAATTAGCTTCGAGGAAACTCAAGCCTCGGAGTTTGATTTCGTTGGGGGTGTAACTTGGAACCTTGACAGAGTGATTCACTTAACAAATGCGCCAAGAAATGTTGTAAAATGGAGCAAAACTCACTTTAACAATTTTTTCACTTAGCAACATTAATTTTGGGCTCAAATGTGGTTGTAAGCCAAGGATTGTTTGTTGTTAATGCCTTAGCAGCCATATAAAAGTATCCAGAAATGAGACTCTCTTATTTTTGCTGCTTGCAATGAGGCAAGGAGCTGCGGAGAAAACATTTGAAGATGCTTACTCACAGTTTCCAATTTCTATCACCAGACAATGTACTGTAGAGTTATCTTCAGGCTACCCGTCAGGTTGAAAACAAGGCACTTCTTCCTTTTTTTAAATGAAGAATTTTTCAGCAGGGGTAGCTTCCTGTGGTTTACGTTAATGTAGATTCCTCAAACAAAGTCTTATCTGTTCTTATAATTATGGAAACTTTATGAGGAAATCATGCTGTGTAAAGCTAAACTCATTTAGCTGCAAAAGCTCATTATTGTAAACGTATTCAGTATTTCTTGCTGTGAAATGGGAACATTTCTAATTATAGGATTAGAAGATGTAATTTAATTGAGCTCTGCCACAATTTACTAATAAGCTAGTTATACAAATTAGAAGAATTAAATAGAATTCCAATGCTTTAACCAAGGTATCTTTTTACTGGATGTTGTAGCATGTTGTTTCTTCTCCCCAATTGAAATATTTAAGAAAAAAAAGGAAAGGAAAGACACCTCCACACACTGCTTTCTAAATACAAAATAACTAATGCCAATTCACAATACAGGTACCGTAATCTTCAATTTATGACCATAACTGAGCCCACAATTTTGATCACAAGTCGTAACAGTTGTCAAAATAAAGCTGTGCCTAATTTTATGACCTGTTTTGCAACAGCTGTTAAGTGAACACAGCAGTTGTAAAGACAGCAACACAGTCCTTAAGTGAATGCTGTGGTTGTTAAGGTATTTTTTGCAGGAAAGCGGAAGGAATGACCAGTATTTGGGCAAAAACATTGTAAGTTGTGATCAGATAACCATGGGGCATTGCAAATGGCTGTAAATACAGCCGATTGCCAAGTGCCCAAAATGTGATCCTGTGACCATTGGAATGAAGTCAGATATTGGGATTCTGAATCCTGTTTTGGGGAGTCTGTCATAATTTTGAACAGTTGCTAAACAATCCGTCACAAGTTGAGGATTACTTGTAATGTTTATTCCAGGAGTGGGGCAACAGGCTTCCTCACTGTAGTACAGTACAAGCAATTTTCCTACTATTCATTTTGATCTCAATATTGCATTTTCCAATGTGATATTTTTCCTGTGGTTGAAATTTGGCAGTTCCAATTAAACTGATTTATTACTAATGATTTATTACTAATCATTCTGTTTCTCTGTTTTACAATAATGGGGGGGGGGTGGTAAAATAGCCTCTTTACAAGTAGCCCTTGCTTCATAATCACAATTGGAACTGGCAACTTGGTTGTTAAGCGTAATGGTTATTAGATAAAATTGTGACTGTGCTTACGATTTTACCTCAGCTTTTCTTTAGGGCAGTGCTTCTCAACCTTGGAAGCTTGAAGATGGGTGAACTTCAATTCCCAGAATCCCCCAGCCAGCAGCGCTGGGGGATTCTGGGAGTTGAAGTCCACCCATCTTCAAGCTACAAAGGTTGAGAAACAGTGCTTTAGGGAAAGAGAGGCATCAAACTCAATGCCCAGGGGCCGGATCTGGCCTGCGGGGTACTTAGATCTGGCCCGCAGGGCTGCCCTAGAAACAGTGAAGACCGGCCAGTGATGCTTCTGCCAGCGAAAATGGAGCAGCACTCCCGAGCTCCGTTTTCACTGGCAGAGGGTTGCAAGTGGCCATGGTAGCCAAAAACAGAGCTCAGGATCCCCTTTTCTCTGGCAAAGTGGTTGGGCTGCCACAGGCATCCCCGACACGAGTGACATCGAGCTGGCCATGCCCACCCTGGCCCTCTGAGGTCAAACACAACCTTGATGAGGCCCTCAACAAAATTGAGTTTGACCCCCCTGTGATAGATGGATAAAAATGCCAAATCCAGTCTAAACATCTCGTTGGTTGTGCAACCAACCATATAATGTTTATCTCCAAGGGGCTGCCATAGAGAAGAGCACCTGAAGGCAGAACAAGAAACAATGGATGGAAATTAATCAAGGAGGGAACCAACCTAGAAATAAGGAGAAACGGTGAGAACAGCTAATCAGTGGAACAACTTTCTTCTAGAACTGTGATGGCGAACCTATGGCACGCATGCCCAAAGTGGCAGACAAAGCCAAGTCGCCCAGCACGCGCAATCTTGCCTGTTTCTCTTCTGGTTTCTGGCACGCATGCACGCACGACGACCAGCTGTCCTTGCGCATGGCAGTGCCAGAAATCGGTGTGCGCATGCATGCCGACCAGCTGATTGTCAGGTGCGCATACGTGCCAGAACCCAGAAGTTCAGCCTTTCCAGAGTGTGATCCCTGCCTGTGCGTGGCAGTGCCAAAAAACGGCCTGTACACGCTTACTGGGCACCTGATTGTCAGGCACACATGCGTGCTAGAACCCGGAAGTTCAGCTTTTCCAGAGCACGGCCCTGACGAGCACGTGCATGACATTTCCGCGCCGAAAAGGTTCGCCATCGCTGCTCTAGAAGTTGTGGGTACTCCAATACCGGAGGTTTTTAAGAAGAAATTGGACAACCATTTCTCTAAAAGAGGAAATGCCTGAGTAGAAGACCTCCAAGGTCCCTTCCAACTCTTTTATTCTTATTCTATGGTGTGGAGCTGGGCACACTAAGAGATTTCTAGAAGACCTCTGCCAGCAGCAGTGGTGGGTTCCTCCCGGTTCTCCTGAGCCGGTAGCGGTGACGATATGACATCACCGAACCGGTTCTGCTTCCCTGCCTCTCCCCACTCACCCCCCGCACTCCCCACCCACCCACCACGTTATTCTTACCTTTTATTTGGCCCCACCCCCCATCTATTGCTGCCTCCTGAGTCCCAGCTGACGGCTAGAGGGAAAAAAACTGTTTAAACTCTTGCCAGGGGGCTTCAAAGGGCCGCCCTACAGCTGATTAAAAGAAAACAAATGAGTAGACCAGTGCCTGCAAAAATACATGAGTAGATGAGTGCCTGCAAAAATAAATGGGTAGACCAGTGCCTGCAAAAAATAAATGGGTAGATCAGTACAGCTCTGCAAAGCAGTTAAAAGCCTGGTAGACCAGTACCTCTGCTAAATCCTAAATAACTGTCACATGACCATCAAGCCACGCCTATAAAATAAACCACTCCCACAGAACCAGTAGTAAAAAAAATTTAGAACCCACCCCTGGACAGCAGGAATAGTTGTAACTTCAGATATGAATGATCACCTTCAATTTCAATGTGTTGGCAATTATTTCAACCTCCATTTATGCAAGAGATGGTGCAGAGCATCCTTTCGAGGGAAAGAACAGCTTCTCGGAAATAAATAAATAAAACCGTCTCTGATGTGTCTGGAAGAAGCCTGAAAATCTAATCATCTTGAACTTAAGTTGACCAAACAGGAAAGAGATATGCAACTATTTGTGTATTGTGTAACCTCATCCTGTGGTTTCTTTGTCTCACATTTTGTGAGAATCTAGGCACCGCTCTTGGAGTGGGGGGGGGGGGGACTGTTTGCCTTGGGCATCCTGCTTGTTGTAGTTTCTTCAAGAGCAAACCCAAAGATTGTTTAGTTTTGTGGTGCTCCTAAAAAAAGTTTCTTAAAATTTGGCAATTTTGGCTGGGTGTTGGGAGTCCACATGCTTTAAGTTGAGAAGGCTGAGAAACCCAGCCCTTATATAATAAATGGGTTTGTCTGACCTCTGCAAGGATTATTGTTATTATTGCTATGGATAGCAATTAAACTTTCTCCAATTGAGTACGGCTCGTTCCACAGGACAATTCTGTTTGTGTCAACGATCCGATCTACATACACAAAACTAGAGGGTTGGTCTTGTTCTAGGCTTGGCTTGGAAAAGCCAGGGATATGTTCCACAGCTAGTCTTCAACTTATAACCATTTGTTTAGCAACTATTTGAAGTTACAACACCACCGATTCGCTTAACAACCGCAGTGATTGGCTTAACAACCATGGCAAAAAGGTCATAAAATCAGGGGTTATAAATCTCACTTAAGAACTGCCATTCTGTCCCCAATTCTCTTCTAAGTTGAGAACTTAAGACTTACTACCTTGCTCCTACATTGTGTAATAATTGTTTAAACAATTATTTAAATTTTTCTTTTAATACAGATAGTCCTCGACTTACGAGCACAATTGAGCCCAGAATTTATGTTGCTAAGTGAGACATTTGTTAAGTGAGTTTTGCCCCATTTTATGACTTTTCTTGCCACATTTGCTAAGTGAATCACTGCAGTTGTTAAATTAGTGACACAGTTGTTAAGTGAATCTTAAGCCGTTGCAACTTTGATTATTAAATGAACTGTTGTAAGTCAAGGACTACCTGTATTAAACAGTCTTTATTTTCCACTTCAAATATTGCCCTAGCAGTGTCCTAAATCCAAAACAATGATGCAATCACATTCTGGTTAATACAAAGAACCCTTTGCCATTTATTTTTCTACTAGATAAAAGATGACTGAGATTATATATGCCACCTGTTGTTACTTTCAGTATCAAATAGTGAACTATCAGGAAGTAATCTAGCCAAAGAAAACTTCTGGATGTAGACGATAGAAACATATTCTGGGTGAGAAGGGTTAATAGAACACTAAAAATCACTAAATTAAATGTAAATCTGTTGAATGTGAACCACACAGAATCCATGGATTTAATTTCATTCAGGAATGTTACAATGATTTTTTTGTTTTTGACTAATCATGCGTACATGACCCTCTGGCTAAATTTACAGAGATTGAAAATAATTATGGTATGCTTTTCTTCTAAAACACCTGTGGTTGGCTCATATAAATTCAGGAGTATAACATATCGGACAATATTTGACATCCATCTGACAACAAACATCCTTCAACAAACAGCTTTAAAAGGCTATTAAATCAGCCACACCTCTTATTTGGAAGTACCACTTGGAGAATTCTCATCCACCCAAACGTTGAGTAATGCCTGCTTTTTTAGGGAGACCATGAACCTCCTACAGAAAAACAAGACTTCTGAGAGCTGCAACACATCCACCGCCTTCTGAACTGAAGAAATCTGGACTAGATCCAATTTTAATTTCATTTGTTCAATTTAGGCACCGCCTGACTCCAAAATGACTCTGGGCAGTGCACAATAAAACCAAACAAAATAGAAAATAAAATAGAACATTATAAAAGAAAAGAAAACCCAAAGGCGAGTCCAGCTAATAATACGCACACCTTGAAAAAAAATCTGACGGGCCAAACCACCTTACTCTATGGCCTAGGTCAGTGATGGCTAACCTTTTTGCCGTTGTGTGCCAAAAGTGGGGGGAGCATGGAGGGGGTGCAAGTGCCCACATCCATAATTCAATGCGCCCTGCCCTCCCGCACATGCGCATGTGACCCCCCCCACTTCCCCCTGCTTTTGGCACGTGATGGCACTGTGGGCCCGGTAGGCCCATTTTTTAACCTCCCCAGGGTCCAGAGGCTTTCTAGGAGCCTGGGGAGGGCAAAAACAGCCTTCCCCATCCCCCCGGAGGCCTTCCGGAGGCCGGAAACAGCCAGTTTCCCGACTTCCGGTGGGACCTGAAGGCCTGAAAATCAGTTGGCCGGTGCGCACATGCTCCGCGTGCCACCTGTGGCACCCGTGCCATAGGTTCGCCATCACGGACCTAGGTCTAATTGATTTCTATAAATTTCCTTCCTTCCCGGAATGTACATAAGAATGTATTCAAAATGCAGTTTCAATTAGGAAACTGGGGCAGTTCCAATCCAAGCTAAGGTGGTTTTTTTTCCTTGTCAAATTTCCATAAATGCCATATAAAAACTAACAAGAGTGGATGTGATTCTTTCTTCCGGAAATTTCCACATTATAGCTGTGATTTAAATTTAACTTGAAAAAGAGAAGTAGATATGGAAATTGCAGAACAGCTGCATTTAGTTCCTTTAATTTAGGCATATTTGCACCCTGATGCATTGGCACGGAGAGGGAAGGCGGCTGTGCCATTACGCACCCTGATCGGGATTGAAGATAAAACACTGCAGCGATTGTGAAGATCTTCCTTGCACCAGAATGTCAAATGCAGAAGCTGAAAGGCCTTGTTCTTTCTACAAGCTTTGCTTCAGACGGTCATAAATCCCAGTGAAGATTCAGAAGAGGGAATTTTCCTCAGCTAGGAGCCCTGCTCAACCTTCCTCTTAAGCGTGAACAATTCAAGCAGGATGGGGATGGAAATATCCCATGGAGACAAGCGTGCAAGATTAAACCTTCAGGTCTGGCACACTGTTCCTTCAGAGCTCATCTACCCTATAAATTTGAGATGTTTAATTTAATTCCATTCTAAATCAAACTATTCAACTGTATTTTTAATCGGTTTCTGAATATCAGTATTCTGTATTTATCGTTTAACTGTTCACCGCCCTGAGTCCTTCGGGAGTAGGGCGGTATACAAATCTAATAAATAAATAAATAAAAATAAATAAATCTGGGCCTTCCTCCTTTTAGCAACCCTTCTCCCATCCTGCCCTGCAGTGGCATCTAGAAAACAAGATCTTTTTTGTAATGCCAAGCTGGCGAGGGAATTTTCAGCAGGGCAGGAAGAATGAGAAGAAGACAAAGAGGCAGTTGAATAGAAGCAAAGTGTCCCTAATTGTGGAAATACAGTAGTGGTTCTACTCCATTCTGCATTTGCTCAGCCCTGACCTTGATCCGTGTCCTGTTTGGAGCTACATAATTTAGATAAACTGGAACAGAGTCACAGAAGAGAGAAATGAGAGGCACAGGAGAAGGCTGGGAATTGAAAGCTGAGGATAGTTAGCTTTGAGAAAAGAAGGAACACGATAGTACTTCTAAATACCCTCAAGGGGTGTCCAGTTACAGAAAAGGTAATTCCCATCAGTGACAGAGGAAAATTCGGTTCCTTAGGGAGATGGCAGTTTCCCTGAATTTGGATTCCTACACTGAAGAAGAAACGAACAAGAGGGAGTAGAACTCCATCCTAATTTTGGGGTGGTAGAACATTTATATATCCCAACCACATGTTGTAAGAGAGATCGTCCATAGCAGGGGTCTCCAATCTTGGCAACTTTAAGCCTAGAGGACTTTGCTGGCTGGGGAATTCTGGGAGTTGAAGTCCTCCAGGCGTAAAGTTGCCAAGGTTGGAGACCCCTGCTCCATAGCTAATGAACACAAATTTTCATTGACACCGTAGACTTGTATTTCTCAGCCTTAACCATTTTAAAATGAGTGGACTTCAACTCCCAGAATTCCCCAGCCAGTATGAATTCTGGGAGTTGATCCATGCATGAATTCTGGGAGTAAGATCCACGTATGTTAAAGTTGCAAGGTTGAGAAACACTAATATAGACAAACAACAGCAAATACGAGGTTCCTTTCAGTGTCATATGAAAAATAGTCTATGCCTGCATGCCTTAGTAACCCAGTACAGGCTTAAATCAAGGTCTTCTTAACTCAATTCCAGATAATTCATTCATGGAAGTCCCATCCATTTCTTTTATTGATTTATTTTAGCCACCAGTGGAAGATAAATGATATATATTGACCAGTTATATGTCCGTTCTACCACAAAAACAAAAAAAATATGTACTTGATGGACAAAAGTCAGGTTCCAAAGATTAAAAAGAGAGCCTGCTGACAATGGTTTTAAAAATTGCAATGAGAATCTAGAGAAGTTAGATTGGCAAAGCATGTCTGGAGAATTCTGGGAGTTGAAGTCCAGATATCTTATAGTTGCAAAGGCTGGGAATCACTGTGTCAAGGCTCCGACTAGTGAACCCAAGCAAATCAGGTAACTCTGAGACTGGGCTCCTTCTCAAAGGTCTTCTTTATTGAGTACATCATATCGGCACAGCTTCAAAGGAAAACCAATTCTGTATCTTTCCCGCCATTACAGTATAATTAAACTAGGAAATAACCACCATCCCCAAGTGTCACAGGTCACCTTGGCCAACCAGGTTAATTGACGGGCTCTCCAGGCACTCCTTCCCTAACCTTATCCATTGAGAATCAAGATGACCTTGATTCTCAGGAGAAAGTGCTCTGTTGTGTCTAGTAAAACATTCCAATCTCCTTCCCCCTTCCCCCCTCTGCATGGCAACTGAGAAACAGAAAAATAGGTGCTGCCAGGTTCGGTTTTAAGTTGACACACTAAGGAATTCTTGAATATCCCGTATGTGAATGTTTGTACAAAGGTTCAGTTTTGAGGGACCTAACACACTTTTAACGGTTACAAGGTTCAGCAAATATTTTTTCCCCACATTTTGTTTTTTTCTGCCAAAAATGAAAACCAACCCTTTGCTGAGCATCTGGGGTTATTCAGGAATCCAGATTCTGAGAAACAGCTCCAATGCCTGCAATCCTAAGAGAGCAGATGTGGTCTTCACCACTATTGTCAAAGATGACGCAGGATGGTGCGGGCAACTAGTGTGAGAAGACGGCGGTTAGTAAGATCAGCAACAGATGCATCCTGTTTCTCTTTTAAAAGTTGAGCCATCTTTGAGTCATAATTGACTTTGGATGACCATACTGACATGCAATTTTCTTGGTAAGCCTGAGGAAGTGCTTTGCCATTTGTCTTCTGAGATTTCTTTTCAACTTTCCAATCTATAGCTCTGGGATTTCCAACTTCAATCCCAAGAGTGAGTGAGTCCAACCCAGTTTAGCATTTTTGGACCCAGCCAAAGTCAACAGCTTGTGAGCAGCCTTGGCAGAAATGAATCAACAATCCAACAAGGGTACCCAATCTGTGATTTTCCTCTTTCTGTGATATTTTGAGTTCTTCATTCCCATAACTTTCTTTCATCATGCAGTTTTCTTGCCTCAATTGTGGAAGTTAATTTGGCAAGGGATATCAACAGAGTTCCTTCTGCAAGCCTTCAAGATCAGACGGCTTGCAGAAGGAACCTATCCTAGAAGGTTATTTAGCCTATTTAGGGCTAGATCAGAGGTCTTCAAACTTGGCAGCTTTAAGACTTGTGGATTTCAACTCCACAAGTCCACAAGTCTTAAAGCTGCCAAGTTTGCAGACCTCTGAGCTCGATAACCCATTCTTACCCAACCTGCTGGCTGAGAAGTTGAAGGGCATTTGTCCAAGAAACTTGGAGAGGATCAACCAGATTAAAGAAGTCTGGCATAGTTGGTAAGAATTGTGACATGCTAAAGAAATGACATATTTCCATTCATTTATACAGAAGACAATTATTATATATACTGTTGTCTTAATGCCATTCTGAATAACATTGGTCCTGCTAAATGATACTGACAAACTTCACTTCACCATTGCCAGAGGACTACTGGAGCTCTCTTGTGTATCAACATATGGAGTACCATACATTAGAAACCCTCTTCTAATGGAGGAATTACAGATCTGAAAGCAGAAGGAAACCAATTTACTACCTTAGCAACTGATATAAATAATAAACATTGCTACTCCTTATCTGAAGATTTTCCAAAACACAGACCAAGTTACAATGTTCCTTTTTGCTCCTGATGGTGTCTCTCTGCAATCCACAATTTCCAGTTATCTAACAAGTATCCATTTTGTTTCAGTATGTTAATGATAAATAGTTTCTTTTTTTCTTGTTGGCTTTAAGAATACCAAGTCAATTTTGTAGTTCAGTCCAAATTTAAACAGCTCTTTTCATTTTTTTCCCTTTTTTGCTTTTGTTTATACAGCACTTCTATTACAAGGCTTATTATCCATTCTCTTTTTATTTTTCTTAAAGTTCACGAGAAAGAGTAGAGAAAAAGGATCTAATTATTCCTTACCAATCCTTTAATCAATCTTGGAGAGATTTCTTTCATTTTTAAGAATATCTCGTTATTTTCCAAATCGTTTTGTTCAAAAATCAATTTTCTATTCAGGTTCTTTTTTTTGTCTCTTTAAAAATATGCTCCAATGTCCTCATTTCTTCCCCCCCATGCTTATTAGCTGCGGTTTTCTCACTAGGGGTCTTCAGGTTTTTTTTAAAAAAATTCCCTTAATTATGAGTTGGCTAACACTCACCCAGCTCCAAAAACTCCGTTCAATTCACCGCTCCTGCTCCATGCTTAGTCTGGTTACCCCAGCTTCGTGACAGCCACAATGGCTGCCACCCCCACTGCCAAGTTGTAGAGAGCTACCTCTGACCATCGAGGAACTTGCCTGTTCCTCTTGGTCTTCCGAAGTACCTCTCCTTCATCCCCGTTCCTACAGGACGGTTCCAAACTAAAGACCCCTTGGCAGCGGTTTGTCAGTCCGGGTTTTTTGCGGAGCTCATCAGAGCCTGCAAATTCCCCGACTGTCTTACCGTGACGCTTCTGGCCAAATTCCATTCACTAATTCTTGCCGTGTCCTCTAGAACTATGAAAAATATATTCACAAACTCTTTCCAATATCTGAAGATTGTTCACATGTTTCCCCTTAGCCTTCTCCTCTTTAAGCCAGTGTTTCTCAACCTTAGCAACCTTTAAGATGGATGGACTTCAACTCTCAGAATTCCCCATCTTCTACTGTACTAGCTGCCAAGACTGAGAACCAGTACTAATAGATGGATGATTTTCAATAAATCTGCAACCATTACTAATCTCACTTGTTTCACAATAGAATCCACTTAAGATGCATTTCCAAGACACATAACAAAGCTTTGGGGGGAAAAAAGGGTGGATGGATGTGGGAAAGGACTCAATTCTCCAGACTTCTTTTGAAGCCCAGTTTCTGAGTAACCATTGACTCAAAGTCATTTTTCTTCCTTATTCCCAAAGTCATTTCTTCCACAATTGTGCTGTACAACCTTATACAGTTTACTCCTTATGATAGCCACTGGCTGATTTATCATAACAACTTCTCCAGGAATTCAAGGAAACATATACAACAGGCAATATTCACTGTATTTTAATCCCCACAACATCTCCATGAGGTATATTTTTGGTTGGGAGATCCACACTCCCTGTATCCAAAATCCCCCAATGTGATATACAGTTATGGTCAAGAATTAGGATTTAATTTGGAATCCTTTTATGTTCAATTCCTGAACAATAACATTTCCAGTCTTTTCAATTCCACAGCAAAGCTGGCTGGGGAATTCTGGGAACTGAATTTCACCTATCTTAAAGTTGGCTAGGAACTGGAAACTAAAAGCCATCTATCTTAAATTTGGCTGGGGAATTTAGAAGATGAACTCCACCAATCTTCAAGTCGGTTTGGGAACTCTGGGAGCAAAAGTCCAATTATCTTAAGAGTTGACTAGAAACTTTGGGAGTTCAAATCCACCTTTCTTAGAATGGCCACTAAACACTGCTTCAGTGGCTATTACTTTGGAACTAGAACTTGGGTTTCTAACGACAAAGTTTTTCTCTTCTTCACTCAGTCTGCTACTACCTTTTCTGAATCGAGAACCAATTCTTGATTTCAGACTAAAAAAAAATATATTATTCCACCTAAATTTTGCTGCTAGGGAATCAGCAGAAGCAGCAAGAACTTCAGGAAGCCATCATCCTGTAACCTGGTTCTTTTGGAAGAAGTCTTAAAACAAAATGGGTGTTAGTTAAAGGAAGGTATCACAAATTTTTCAGCTTCTTAATGAGTACATCTCACCCCTTAAATGATGGAAAATTACAGCTGCAACACACAAAAACAGCCAAATATTAGTTTATACCCCAGAGATGCCGGACTGCATCTAAAGACCACGTTTAGACAATTGCACTGGATTATAATTTAACCCCGGGAACTGGGGTTTACACAAACTACGACAACAAACTATGGTTAAAAAGCCCTTCAGGGCCGTTTTCAAACAATATCCCGAAGCCAGAATCACAATAGAGAGGTTAGCCAACCCTATAAACCAGGCCAGCGCATCACCCATCTTTTGAGGCTAACCTCCCAAGAAAAACTTTTCTAATTCGGAGCAAAAACTTGGAGGAGAGTCCATCTCCACTTCTTACAAGCCACCATCCGGTTCAGTTTCCTTGCAAAATACAGCTTGGTGGTGGGTTGTTAGAAGCCCCCAACCATCCACCGCGCCTTGTATAAGCTAAGCTGCGTGTTCATTAGATTTGGAGCAGAAAGATGGAAAGCCTTCCAGACTTACCCAGAAGATGAAACTGATAAATAGCAGCACGCTCTTGGAAACAATCACCCCAAAATCCATCTTGCCCTTCGGACGCTTCTCCCCAAAAACAAAAGGAAGAGGGGAAAAAAGGGGGGAATTAGAAACGCAGCAGCAGCAGCTCGTTCCGGACTGAGAAAATAAAACGAGGCGCAGTTCTGGTTGGCGCGCTGAACTTTTTCTGGGACGCTGAACTGAGCTCTGCCAGTTTATCACATGATGTCCTCGTAACTTGCTATTTCCTGGACAATGAAAACCAACACCTTACTGTAACTTCAGCTCCCTCCCTCCTTTCATTCTTTTGATGAACGAGGCTACCACAAACTTGCTAAAATAGCTGCAGGACAAAAAAGAAAAGGTACCGAAGAGTTCCTAGTAGCAGGCTTGCCAGGAAAATTATTATTTTTTTTTCCCTTTCTTCTTCTTCTTCTAAACAAGATCTTATTGTCTAAATAAGGCCCAGGGCTGGTTGTGTTCACAAGACAAACTCCCAAGTGCCTTGTTGTTTACTGAATTACCTCAGTTTCCAGCAATTGAATTATGAGGGATTCTTGGTGCTCTCTGAGCTTGTTCTTTTTTTTCTTGCAAGAAGTTTCATGACCCAAACTAGAGAACATCATCAGTGCTAAGCCTAGCACTGATATTGTTACCTAGTTTGGGTCATGAAACGTCTGCAAGAAAACAATCAAGCTCAGAGAGCACCAATGGCCTCTCAGTTCAGTCCTAAACTATAAATATTCTCCTCTATTGAGACTGAATTATACGCTAGTATCAGTGATGGGATTCAAGTAATTTAACAATCGGTTCTCTGCCCTAATGATTTCTTCCAACAACCAGTTTGCCAAACTGCTCAGAAAGTTAACAACCGGTTCTCCCGAAGTGGTGCGAACTAGCTAAATCCCACCACTGGCTAGTATGTTAGCTGGGGCTATATGCTTTTATTTTCTTTTTGTCTTCAAGTTGTAGGAAATAAGCACCCATCTCTCTCCTAGGAAAATGAGATATTTTACAAAATATTAAAAGAGCAGAATCTCTCCCCTAAAAGGGAGGCAGAAACTCAGCCCCTCCCTCCACCTTTGACAATGGGCCAGTCTATTCAACATAACAAAGATCTACCTCCTTCTGGCAGAGCCATAATAGGAATCCCAAAGCCCTTTCATTACATCATCACCCAGCACGAGTCAACCAAGCTTAGGACAGCCTACAGCAGTGATGGCGAACCTTTTTGCCGTCGCGTGCCAAAAGGGGGGAACACCGGGGGGGGCGCATGCATGTGCGCTTCCCCTGCGCCCCCCGCTTTTGGCCCCCGATGGCAGGGTGGGCCTGGTAGGCTCGTTTTTCGCCCTCCCCAGGCTCCAGAGGCTTCCTTGGAGCCTGGGGAGGGTGAAAACGGCCTTCCCCACCCCCTTGGAGGCCCTCCAGAGGCCGGAAATGGCCCGTTTGCTGACTTCCGGTGGGCCTGGAAGGCCCAAAAATCAGCTGGCTGGGCAACGCTCATGTGCCCACTGATATGGCTCCACATGCCACCTGTGGCACATTGCCATAGGTTCGCCATCACAAGCCTACAGAGTTGCCCCTGCATGGCCCCTTGGGAGTCTGACAACTAATCAGAATACAAGCTCAAATTCAAAAGCCCAGAGAAGGCATAAAACCAGGGCCCTCTCAGCATCTCTTCCCTCCACCCACCTCAAACCATGTGATCCTGTCCACCATTAAAAGCCATCTTTTCAAGCAGTCTCCATGTTTCCAGTATCTTTCTTCCCCACTTGGAACTGAACCCAGATGGACATTTCTTCCAACAAAGTCAGGTTGACAGATACAGGGACTAGAACTCACAGTTCCTTGGCTTTTAGTCTGATGTCTTTAACCACTATGCCTAACTGGTTCTGGTAATTCACTACTAGCCATCCTACTGGAGGCTTGGCACTTAGCAGACTGTGGTTGATACCAACTTGGTTCTAACATTATAGCTGCTTGTGCATGGCATTTTTTAAAAAATCGTAATTTCTATAATTTCCCCCACTTTTTGGGACCGCACAAAACCCTGGTTACATATATTAGCTAATCAAACTGGGATTCTGCACGTTAGATTAAAATGTGGCTAGGTTAAAATGTGGTTCAATGTGACATCATAAACCCCAGCCCTAAAATACAGAAATTGAGGGATTCCTAATAAGTCAGCAATGTCATTTAGTATTTAGTTTAGGATCAGGGGTGGGCAACTGTGGCCCTTTTACAACCTGTGGACTTCAACTCCCAGAATTCCTGAGACAGCCAACCTGTGGACTTCAACTCCCAGAATTCCTGAGACAGCCAACCTGTGGACTTCAACTCCCAGAATTCCTGAGACAGCCAAGCTGGCTCAGGAATTCTGGGAGTTGAAGTCCACAGGTTGTAAAAGGGCCACAGTTGCCCACCCCTGGTTTAGGTGCTCATGGTCTGCAAACCGTGGCTTGGTTCGATACGGTAGTCCTTGACTTATCACAATTAGAATGAAAATTTCTGTTGCTAAGCCAGGCAGTCGTTAAGTGAGTTGCACCTGATCTAACAAACTTTTCGGCCACAATTAAGTGAATCACTGCAGTTATTAAGGGAATTGTGGTCATGAAGCAAATCCAGCTTCCCCTGTGAAATTTGCTTGTGGGAAGCTTGTTGGGAAGGTTGCAAATGACAATCATGTGACCCTGGGACATTCCAACCGTCCTAAATACATTTGGTTGCCAAGTGCCTGGATTTTAATCATATGACTGTGGAAATGATGACAGTGTAAGTACTGGTTGTAAGTCCCTTGTTACAGCACTATTACCCATATTTTTCGGACTATAAGATGCACCTAAATTTAGAAGAGGAAAACAACAACAAACAGGTTTTGGCTTCCTTTTTTTCGGGCCTTTTTTCTGCCCTTTCCCAGCCTTTCTTTAGCCTGTTTTGGGGGCTTTTTTGGGCCCATTTTCAAGGCTTTTTTTGGCCAGTTTTAGGGGCTTTTTTCAGCCTGTTTTTGAGACTTTTTTCGGACTTTGGGGGCTTTTTTTGGCCCTTTTTAAGGCTTTTTTGGGCCTGTTTTTTTCCAGTCATAAAATCCAGTCATAAAATTCACTTAAGAATCGCCATTCTGCCCCCAAGTCTCTTCAAGGTTGAGAACTTAGATGTATTGCCTTGCTCCTACATTGTGTAATAATTGTTTAAACAATTATTTAAATTTTTCCTTTAATACAGGTAGTCCTCGACTTATGAGCACAATTGAGCCCAGAATTTACGTCGCTAGGCGAGACATTTCTTAAGTAAGTTTTGCCCCATTTTACGACCTTTCTTGCCACAGTTGTTAAGTGAATCACTGCAATTGTTAAGTTAGTAACACAGTTGTTAAGTGAATCTGGCTTCCCTATTGATTTTGCTTGGCAAAAGTTTGCAAAAGGTGATCACATGATCTTGGGTCACAGCAACGGTCATAAGTATGAACCAGTTGCCCAGCATCTGAATTTTGATCACATGATTATGGGAATGCTTCAAAGGTTGTAAGTGTGAAAAATGGTCATATGTCATTTTTTTTCAGTGCTGTTGTAACTTTGAACGGACACTAAATGAACTGTTGTAAGTCTTGACCATTTTTCACACTTGCGACCATTACAACTGGTTCATGCTTATGACGGTTGCGGTGTCCTGGGGTGATTCACTTTGCAACTGTGGCAAGAAAAGTCGTAAAAGGGGGCAAAAGTAATTTAACAACTGTCTTGCTTAGCAACAGAAATTTTGGGCTCAGTTGTGGTCATATGTCAAGGAATACCTGTAACATTTTCATTTTCAGCCAGGCTTTTGTTTATTTAGGACATTATATGGCCAACCTATATACCATTTAATTATTTGATTTTTATCCTGCCTTTATTACTTTATCAGTAACACAGCAAACATACATTACACTCCTTCCTCCTCCTATTTACCCCACACAACAACCCTGTGAGGTGGATTGGACGGAGAGAGAGGGAGTGGCCTAAAGTCACCCAACCAACTTTCACGCCTAAGGCGGGACTAGAACTCATCATCTCCTGGGGATTGGTCCAAAGTCACCCAACCAACTTTCACACCTAAGGCGGGACTAGAACTCACAGTCTCCTGGTGATTGGCCCAAAATCACCTAGCCCGTTTTTATGCCTAACATGGAATTACACCAAAGTGGTTCACTATAATCGAGGGGAGGCTAGTGGACAAAAATAATATATATATAAGAAGCCATTTAAAAATTCCATATCCAACAAACAGCACTTGGGGGCCCTGAAGTAACATCCCCAATAATGACAGCAGTCCCTTTACTCAGTTGGAGAGAGCATCTGGAAGGCTTATTCACCTCCTAGTAAAACAAGATTCTGTGAATGGCTACTTTTGGCCATTTTATGGACACATCTCCCTAGTCCAGCATTTCAAAATAGGCCCTCAATTTTCAGCCTAGACATTTTTAGATTATAACAAAGCCAACCTCTTGTAAATTTACAGGATCCTGTGGGCTCCCACCTTGCATTAAGCTATGGTTTATTTTAACCATGGTTTGTTAAATAAGCCACCTTGGCGGTATTTCTAAACAATGCAAAGCTATAAACCACAGCTGGATTCACACAACCCTCCCACCCACATTCAGGTTTAAAGACACAAGTGTCTCTGAATCTCAGTGCCAACTTATTTTCTGTAAGCATTGCTAATTTTAAAATTACCAAAGCTGAACAGAATTATTTTGCTTTATTTCCCTTGAACCACTCTTATTTTACTTGCCAGTTTTCCTGGAGGTGAAAAAAAGAAAATTTATTGCCTTTTATCTAAGTTCACTTTTGAGCTACCATACTTCAGCAACGATTATTGCATTTAATGAACCTAAACAGGCAGCAGAGGGCAGAATTGTCCTTTTTAAAAAGAATGATAGAGTGGATGAAGAAAAATAATCTCTTTTCTTTAATAATTAAAAGTGACGTTTATTTTATTGCTGCCTATCCTACCATTATATCTTTGAAAGGCTACAAGGAAACACACCTTGTATTTAAAATATCCTTAAAATGCTTTCTTCTTTCTCTTTTTTTTTTTAACATTACCAAAAGATCATGGAAACAAACCGGGTTTGTCCCAATGGTGCTTTTTCAAAAGGCAACTAATTGGACTTCGTTTTTCCTTGAAGATGTTTTGCTTCTCATCCAAGAAGCTTCTTCCGTTCAGAACTGCAGAAACTTCTTCGGTGAGAAGCAAAATGTCTTTAAGATTAAACAAAAGTCCAGTTGCCTTTTGAAAAAAGCACTTTTGGGATAACCATGACCTGGAAGACTGAACATCTCCATATAGGCAAACAACTTAAGTCTATCTATTTCTTCTCACCTTGCTAGGCAAGCTAACTTCAGTGCCAAACGTCCTTAAAGAGAACTTGGTGAGCTGAAGAACTACCGTACTTCTGAAGACAGCCCAACCCAGGGAGATGCAAAGAGGGGTTATGGTTATGACCGGGTCCTAAGTCATACAGGGCTACATATGTCATAACAACCTCTTTGCATTTTACCTAGAAACAGACCAGTAGGCAAGAGAGTTGTCTGAACAATCAAACTCCCCTGTTTCATATAACCAGGCTATGTATGTCCTGATGTGGATTCAGGTGGCATTATGGAGCAGCTGACACTCCAGACATGAAGTGTGTTCCAATATCACAAAGGGGATATCATAAAGATGATGAGGGGACTGGAGGCTAAAACATACGATGAACGGTTGCAGGAACTGGGCATGGCTAGTCTAGTGAAGAGAAGGACCAGGGGAGACATGATAGCAGTCTTCCAATACTTGAGGGGCTGCCACAGAGAGGAAGGGGGTCAAGCTATTTTCCAAAGCACTTGAAGGCCAGACAAGGAATAATGGATGGAAACTGATCAAGGAGAGATTCAACCTAGAAATAAGGAGAATTTTTCTGACAGCGAAAACAATCAACCAGTGGAACAGAAGTTGCCTTCAGAAGTTGTGGGAGCTTCATCACTGGAAGCTTTCAAGAAGAGACTGGGCAGCCATCTGTCTGACGTGGTGTAGGGTTTCCTGCTTGGGCAGGGGGTTGGACTAGAAGACTACAAGGTCCCTTCCAACTCTGTTGATCTGTTAAGTGTCACCATGGCTGTCTTTGATGTCTGATATCAATATATTCAGAGACATACTCGATGCATACACTGTAATTCGGTGTGCCCTGCCCATCCAGATACTGTCTCTGCAGGTTGTGAGAACCAGCCTCTTTATATAGCTTGTAGAGTCATTGGTGTTCTCTGAATTTGATTGCTTATAGATAATCCTCAATTTATGACCAGTTGCTTAGTGACCAAGGTTACAATGGACCCAGAAAAAGGGACTTATGATCCGGCTTCAAAGTTCTGACATCTGCCTTCCCCCTCCCCCCCTATGGTCACATGGTCACATTTCAGATGCTAGGCGACCAGTCCATATTTATAATCAGTTGCAGCAAACCTGTGGTCACAGGACCGCAATTAACAATGATGTTTACTTCTGGCTTTTGGCAAAAACTGCCCCATGGCGAACAATGAGTTCGCTTTACAACTGCCCTGTTCGCTTTATAACTGCCGTTTTGCTTAACAACTGCCACAATAGTTGTAAAAATCAGGTCCGGTCATATGGTGATCTGCTTTACGACTGTCACAATTTACAACTGGGGGCCTCAATTACAGTTGTTGTCCGAGGATTAACTGTATTTGCAAATGTTTCATTACCTGACTAGGTAACATGGTAGTAAGTGTGAAATTTGCTCCCTGCTTGCTTGGCGTGGGTGGGGGATGTTGTTTTCTCCTTGACTAGTTCCTTGATAAGGGAATTGTTTTCTGTTTGCTTGTTTGTCTGCTGTTTATCCCTGATTATCTGGGTGTTGACTGCTACAGAGGATGTGTTCTGATCTTTTCATTTCCTTCTTAGCTTTTTTATAATCTTTTGAAAGGTGTGTAAACATAGTTTATCTCTGTGTATCTAATATTCCCTATGCACTAATCTGCATGTATCTAATAATATTCTAATGTGATTTCTTTGGGCATAATAGCCTGTGTGAACTCTGAATATTTCGCTAATCTGTGTTTTGTGAACCTGCATAATTCTTTGCACAATTCTGCATAATCCTCATACAATGCAACATCCTTTTCCTTTCCAACCAACCAGCCCATTACTGATACCCAAGATCCTTCTAAAACTTAAACAGATGATGACGAAGATGATATTTTTCCTTACATATAAAAGGATCTTATGTATATGAGGATCTTCTTTGAGGAAAAATAGATGATCACCTACTTGTTGTTCCGGTCCAGTAAAGTCAGAAAAAACAGGCTCACCATCCCTTCACTTCTCTTCCTCTTTAATCTATTTCAATTCAGAATAGAACTGGAAGGGACCTTGGAGGTCTTCTAATCCAACCCCTTGTTCAAGCAGGAGATCTTATACCATTCCAGATAAAGTGCCTATCCCATCTCTTTTTAAAAGCCTCCAATGATGGAGCCCCTGCAATTTCTGAAAGCAAGCTAATTGTCCTCACTGTCAGGAAGTTTCTCCTTAGTTCCAGGTTGCTTCTCTTCTTGATTAGTTTCCATCCGTTGTTTCTTGTGTTGCCCTCAGGTGCTTTGGAAAATAAGTTGACTCCTTCTCCTTTGTGGAAGCCCCTCAAATACTTCAGAAATTGTGGGCGCTTCATCACTGGAGGTTTTTAAGATGAGACTGGACAGCCATTTGTCCGAAATGGTATAGGGTCTCCTGCCAAAGCAAAGGGCTGGACTAGAAGACCTCCAAGATCCTTTCCAGCTTCTGTTCTGTTCTGTTCTGTTCTGTTCTATTCTGTTCTGTTCTGTTCTGTTCTATTCTGTTCTGTTCTGTTCTTTCAATATTCTATTCTGTTCTTTCGATATTCTATTCTGTTCTATTCTATTCTATTTATTCTGTCGATATTCTATGCTATTCTGTTCTGTTCTTTCAATATTCTATTCTGTTCTATTCTATTCTATTTATTCTATTCTATTCTATCGATATTCTATGCTATTCTGTTCTGTTCTTTCGATATTCTATTCTATTCTATTCTGTTCTGTTCTGTTCTTTTGATATTCTGTTCTGTTCTGTTTTATTCTATTCTGTTCTTTCGATAATTCTATTCTGTTCTATTCTATTCTATTCTATCGATATTCTGTTCTGTTCTTTCGATATTCTATTCTATTCTGTTCTTTCGATATTCTATTCTGTTCCATTCTATATTCTATGTTCTATTCTACTGATCTAATCTCCCTCGTTCTTTCATGAATTTGCTGCAATTATTATTATTATTATTATTTTTGCATTGCAGTTTTTAACAAGGAAACTCACTTTCGATAAGTGAAAAAAAAAGAAAAGGAAAGGGGGAAAAAAGATCTGGCTGCAAATGCTTTTTGGTCCGCTCCCCCGCCCTCCCCCAATCCCAGGCAGGGGGATCCCTACGCAAAGCCCCGGCGTAGGAAATCGCCCTTGCGTGGTGACGTCACCGCCCCGCCTCCCCCCCCCCAGCGTTGGTTGCCGCGGCAACTGCAGCGCGTCGGAGTCAGCGGCTTGTCCGAGAGGCAGCCGGCAAGATGATGGACGATCGGGGCCGCGTGTATCGGGAGGTGAAAGGCCCCAAGCCATACGTCGTGGCCTTAGTGAGTCGCCGATGGGGAAGGGGGTTGCCTTGGGGAATGGCGGGGGACGCTCACGGGACGTTCTTCTTTTTTTTTTACCCGCGGGCTAGCCAAGCAGCTAGTCCTCAAGGAGGACGTCCCGTTGCTCACGGCTTTCCAAGGTTTAGTTTCCTTTGCTCCACGCATTGGGGGAAGCTAGCCCTGTTCCTCCCCGCCAGAGGTTGGAGCTGCAGCCCTGGACATTGCATTTTCCACTAAGAAACCCCAAATAGCAACCGGTCCCCCTCTGCCGGATGTGTAGATGGCATAGACAATCATTGTGTTGTTGTTTTCTGGGTTTTGTAACTCTCCAAAGTGGCTAATAACTTCTTTAATAAATTGAGCCTTTTAGACATAAAGATACGTTTGTTTCCCCATGCCAACAACTCTGCTGAACAGCTAATTTCCATAGCACTGTCTTATGCCGAAAGATATTTACCCATGTAGTAAGTGTACTGCTATTATCCTTCTCATCTCATCTTTCCTACTACTTTCTCCTATTGGCGTCTACAATTTATCACTTGTTTGTATTGTAGGAAGTTAGCACCCACCCCTTTCCTGGAAGAATGAAATATTTTAGGAAATATTAAAAAGGCAGAATATTATGGTTCCCTGGTTGAGAAATGGAGAAGCATGTTTTAAAGACAAAGCAACTCCCACCTTCCTGCCTCCCCCCCCCTTTGTTAATGGGCCAGAGGCAGAAACTCAATCTTTGACAATAGGACCCATCTGCAACACAATAGCAACAGAAACTAACACAAAGGGACCCATCTAGAACAGAAACTCACCACATGGCACCTGGGAAGATTACATCAGCCAGCAAGGCTAGCTAAGACCCCCCACCCCCTGGGAATCTGACAACCAATCAGGATACTCTTTTGGGGCCCCAGGAAGTTCAAAGCCAGAGAGAGCATAAAACCCGGGGACTTGCTGTATCTCACCCCCTTTTCTGTTCAGGAACTCAAACCATGTGATCCTGTCCACCATTAAACCATCTTTCCAAGCAGTCTCCATGTTTCCAGTGTCTTTTCACGCACTTGGAGCTGAACCCAGAAAGATATTTCTTCCAACAGTATCTTATGATATCTGTGATTGTACTTATGATTTATAATCTATAGCCTATCACTTTTGTATATAGAATAGAATAGAATTCAATTCAATTCAATTCTTTATTGGCCAAGGGTGATTGGACACACAAGGAATTTGTCTTTGGTGCATATGCTCTCGGTGTACATTAAAAGACAAGATACGTTCGTCGAGAATCATAAGGTACAACACTTAATGATAGCCATAGGGTACAAATAATCAAATCATACTAGGAAACAATCAATATAAATCATAAGGATACAAGCAACAAAGTTGCAGTCAAACAATCATCAGTATATACACTGGAGAGTTTATGCACTGGAGACAAATTCCTTGCGTGGCCAATCACACCTGGCCAATAAAGAATTTTATTCTATCCCTATCTCTATTCCATTGCATGAAATGGAATGAAGCTGCTTGCTGCTCTTGGTACTGTATAGTGAGTCTGGGATTAAAGGATACAATGCTTCTGAACATGGAGGATCAGCTTAAGAGGAGGGGCTGCAGCCCAGGGCTTGGTATGGAACTACCTCCTTAAAAAATAAAAGGTGAAGGGACTATTGAGCATTTAGATCAGTGTTTCCCAACTTTGACTGTTTTAAGATGGGTGGACTTCAACACCCAGAATTCTAGGAGTTGAAGTCCACCCATCTTAAAGCAGCCAAGGTTGGGAAACACTGATTTAGACCAATGTTTTTCAAACTCAGCTTGCTGGAGAATTCTGGGAATTGAAGTCCACACTTCTTCGAGGTGCCAAGTTTGCAAAACATGGATGTAAAAAACCTGCCACCCCTTGGTGATTACAGAATAACAGAGTTGAAGGGACCTTGGAGGACCCTGGAGGAATCCTTACACCACTTCAGACAAATGGTTATCCAACATCTTCTTAAAAACTTCCAGTGTTGGAGCATTCGCAACTTCTGGAGGCAGGTTGTTCCACTGATTAATTGTTCTGTCAGGAAATTTCTCCTTAGTTCTAGGTTGCTTCTTTCCTTGATTAGTTTCCACGCATGGCTTCTTGTCCTACCCTCAGGTGCTTTGGATAATAGCTTGACTCCCTCTTCTTTGTGACAGCCTCTCAAATATTGGGACCCTGCTATCATGTCACCCTTAGTCCTTCTTTTAAACTAGACATACTCAATTCCTGCAACCGTTCTTCATACGTTTTAGCCTCCGGTCCCCTAATCGTCTTTATTGTTGTTGTTGTTGTTGTTCCCCTAATCATCTTTGTTGTTGTTGCTGTTGTTGTTCCCCTAATCATCTTTGTTGTTGTTGTTGTTATTATTATTATTAATTCAATTTATATGCCGCCTTTCTCCGGAGACTCAGGGTGGCTTACAATGCATTTAAAAAAACAACAAAAAAAAAACCATTATAAAAACATTTAAAAATTAAAACATTAAAAGCCCATGCACACCATTCATGGCCGGAACTCACAAGATCGCAACAGTGAGATCAACGGCCTCAGGCCTGCCGGAAAAGCCAGGTCTTCACAGCTTTTCGGAAGGCCAATAGGGTGGGGATGGTCCGGACCTCAGGAGATAATTGGTTCCAGAGAGCTGGGGCAGCTACAGAGAAGGCCCTCCCCTGCGGGGCCGCCAGCCGGCATTGTTTAGCTGATGGGACCCGGAGGAGACTAACTCTGTGGGATCTTACCGGTCGCTGGGAGCTATGCGGTGGAAGGCGGTCTCGAAGATAACCTGGCCCTGAGCCATGTAGGGCTTTAAAGGTAATATCCAACAATTGTGCCCAGAGACCAATAGGGAGCCAGTGCAGCTCACGGAGAATTGGTGTAATGTGGGTGTATCTCGGTGCACCCACGACAGTTCGCACGGCTATGGTTGCGCTTCTCTGCACTCTTTCTAGACTCTCAACATCTGTTTTACATCGTGGTGACCAAAGCTGGATGCAGTATTCCAGGGCTGTCAAACTCGTGGGCCGTGGGCCGGATGCATCACATGCCTTCCCCACGCCTTTAGCAAAGGGGGGGAAAACTCACGATACGTTACGTGACGCCGCGAGTTTGACACCCCTGCAGTATTCCAAGTGTGGTCTTACCAAGGCATTATAAATTTATATTAACATGGTGAATTAATATGGTGAACCGGGCAACCGTTTGCAAAAGCTTGTTCGGGGCCAAGGGGGCAGCCCCCCCCTCTTTCTTCTCTTCTGCAGTTGTGGCCGGATGCTTCAATTAAAACACATTTTTTCCCGCAGAGAGCCGCGTTGCCCAATACAGCGGAGGATAGCCAGAAGCAGCTCTTTTACTGGAGGGCTCAGGAAGCAAAGCGCCATGAATTTGCCCGCTACGCCAGAACCCACGAAGTTGGGATCATTAAGGGTAAAATGGAGGAGATCAGCGAACGGAAACGACATCACCGGGAGGTTCAGAAGAGAATCGGCGAGGAAATCCAGGCTTATCTGACTGGTGAAGAAGAGAGGAAAGACAGGTAAAGAAGAAGACTTACTCAATGGCGGGGTTTGTGGGTTTTGATTTTGGCCAACTAAGCCTGAGGAGAGAAAAACTGACACAAAACCTCTTATTGCCTGAGCAATACAGGTAGTCCTCGACTTACAACAGTTTGTTTAGTGACCATTTGAAGTTACAACACTTTAGAACTGTGTTTCTCAACCTTGGAAGCTTGAAGATGGGTGGACTTGAACTCCCAGAATCCCCCAGCCAGC
>WNWU01000002.1:65710754-65731487 GCA_012654045.1 Ptyas mucosa
GCGGTCTTCAAAGGACCGTCCACAACAGCTGACGGCAACAGCGGAAGTCCCTAACCCTAACTTTTCAAAGCATTTTTTCTAAATGCTCCAGAACCTGTCAGAACCTGCTGAATAGCATCCCTGTTGTTTGCCCAATTGCATAGAAAACCTTCTCTCCTCATATGCAGTAAAAATTAAATCACCGTCCATCAACGCATCAATCAACCAATAGCAAGCCATCACATAAATACAAAACACAGAATAGCCCAAAGCGCATATTCCGGTAGAGAGAAGTTCCCTGAGGATGGGCTCCAGCACGAATCCGAAAGCTTCGGAAGACGAAACTTCTGGTTCCAGGGACCGATCCAGATTGGATCTTGCAACCCAAAATTAAAATTTCTCTCCTTCTTATTTGCGTTTCAGAGAAACTTGTGAGGAGGTGCGGTTATTATTGAGCCAGCAGCACCTGAAGGAGGTCTGTAAAGACCGAGTGACCCAGCTGGCCCTCAAGGAGGAGCTGAACAAGCAGAAGGAGATGGAGGAGGCCATGTACATCACTCTCTGGGAAGAGGACCGGTTAGCCAAGGAGAAACGAGCCTTTGAGGAGGCCAACAAACGATCCGGTTGGAGGGAGGAAATGATTAACATGCTCGATGCCCAGAAAGCCATCGCGGATGCTCAAAGGGAAGAGGCGAGGCGACTGAAGGAAGAAGAGGCAAAACTGATGGTAAGGTAGTAGCTTCTCATTTCCTGATTACAGGGAGTCCTCGAGTTACGACTGTAGCTGAGTCTGGAATGATGGTCACACATCATGCTGGTCATCGAGCGGTTCACTCTGTGACCGTGCCCCGTTTTATAACATTTTTGCAGTGGTCATAAAGTGAACCCATGGTTCGCAATGAGCGGTTTAGTTTTGTTTTTTTTGCCAGAAACTGGGAATAAATGCCATTTTTTTGAGCAAAAATCGTCAGAAATCGTGGTCACATGACTACAGGATGCTGCAAACTTCATGTAGGTGCCTCGAGTTATGACTGTAACAACTTATGGCTGTGATTTTGGGATCAGTTATGGTCGTGAGTCAGAGACTATTGGTATTGTACAGACATCAGCAAGATTTAACGCCCGAATTGGAAGAACGGTTAGAAACATTTTAGGAACATCCAATCCTTCTTTATTAATGAGTTCATTAATGTCCACAAGCTGATTTCCAAAATGCTTCAAGGTGTAATTCAGGATTATCAATTTTAAACACACACACACCCCGCATGGTACAGATAATCCTTGATTTAGGACCACAACTGAGCCCAAAATTTATGTTCCTAAGTGAGACATTTGTTAAGTGAGATCCTGCAATGGGTGTAAGGGGGAAAAATGGCCATAAGTCACTTTTTCCACTGCTGTTGAAACTTCGAACTGTCACTAAACGAATGGTTGTATGTCGAGGACTATCTGTCAAGTGGGATCCAGATCTGACAATATGGGAAGTGATGCAAAGGGACACAGCCAGGGGTGAAATGCTCCCGGTTTGGACCGGATCGCCCGATCCGGTAGCGATGGCGGCAGGTAGTTCGAAGAACCGGTAGCAAAAATCCCTGCTCTCCCCCTGCCCCCCCCCCCCCATGCCCAGCTGAGCTGTGCGATCATCAGAGGCTTTTTTTTTTTTTACTTTTAAAAGCATTTTTTCTACAACCTCTTCGGCTGAAAAAATGCTTTTGAAAGTAAAAAAAAAAGCCTCTGATGATCGCGCGGCTCAGCTGGGATCGTCAGAGCCTTTTAAAAGCATTTTTTTCTGCAACCTCTTGGCCGAAGTGGTTCTAGAAAAAATGCTTTTAAAAGTAAAAAAAAAAAAGTTGGCCACGCCCACCCAATCACTTTAACCCCCCCCCCCCACCAAGTCACGTCCACAGAACCGGTAGTAACAAATTTTACATTTCACCACTGGACACAGCTCTCAGACCACTGCGCTCCCTGCCCGCAGCAGTTGCTGAATATTGTTCAAAGCCACCCCATATATTGTGCAGCTGTCCAACCCAGAGGTGATGAGAATGTGGGTTACTGTTGCCTTTACCTTTCCATTTTGAGAACAGTTAGAAGTCACACCCCCCCCAGCAGTTTGCTTGTTATTCTCTCAATTAGAACTAGAGTGCACACCTGTCAAAATCAGATTTACACAAGATTGGGCCCAGATGAATAAGAACCTACCCTGTTTCCCTGAAAATAAGACATCTCCTGATAATAAGCCCAATCAGGCTTTTGAGTGCATGCGCTATAATAAGCCCCCCCTCAAAAATAAGCCCTCCCCAAAAATATTTAAACGCATGTGCAGCTGGTCTCTGCCATTTCCTCTGGTTAGGGTTAGGGAGACAGAGCTGGAAATCAGGTAAGACTGCAAGGGGAGTCCCGTCTTGTTCCATGCGCCCCAAAATAATACGATCTCCCTGAAAATAAGGCCAAGCTCTTATTTCGGGGTTAAAAAAAAATATAAGACAGGGTCTTATTTTTGGGAAAACACGGTATTTTTTTATGCTAGCTAATGAATATTATATCTATATATCTATATCTATATCTATATCTATATCTATATCTATATCTATATCTATATCTATATCTATATTTGTTTCATCCAGGTTTTTCTTACGTAAATCAAGATCTTTATACAGCTATGGTTCAGTGAAATCTCATTCACTAGAATTTTTTTGGCTTTATCAGACATCAGAGCAGCATTTTGTTGTCTGTTTTAAGATTTAGGGGAGATTAAGATAGCTATTTCTGGCTTGTTTGCCTTCTTTGGTTAGCCACACCCCCATCAACTGACTCCTCCCTGTAAAGGTCAAATATTTATATTTATTTGATTTATATGCCACCCTTCTCCGGAGACTCAGGGCGGCTTACAATGCGTTAAGCAATAGCCTTCATACTTTTGTATATTTATACAAAGTCAGCTTATTGCCCCCACAAACTGGGTCCTCATTTAACCTACCTTAGAAAGGATGGAAGGCTGAGTCAACCTTGAGCCTGGTGAGATTCGAACTTACAGTAATTGCAGGCAGCTGGTGTGGATCACTATGCTTTTAGTCTGCTGAGCTAAACCAGGCTCCTTTTGCTGACATAAATAAGAGCAGCCCAATGCATTGTGTTCCTGGTGACTAGTTAAGGCTCAACGAATGGTTTTAAGTCGAGGGCTAGCTGAGCAGCTCCCCAAGATCGTCTTGTCTTGCTTCCGACACCTCCCCAAAGATTTGCTGTCAAGCTCAGTACGTTTGGGTTTCATTGGCAGCAGTTCTCCAGAGTTCCCGTTACGAGAGTATGATCAATCTTTCTATCTTGATGCTTTTCCTTCTGTTGGAAATGCCACGCTTAGCTACGGATCTCCCTTAGGATCATCACCGAAGGCTTGTTTCCCACAGCAATCTTACTCCGCGTTGCCTGGCAGAGATGAGTAGCTATTCCCAGGGCTGTTCTGTAGTGCCAGCATTTTCCCAGAGGTCTCTGACATGTGTTTTCTTGCTTTCCAATCAACTATGGTTCTGTTGTCGGGGTCCTTTTGGGTGTTTTAGCATCCTCTTCGCATCTTTCCAGGACTTTGTGGACACAATTGTGGGGTGGAGGAGGTGGGACTGTAGCCCATCATTCAGGCCCTGCTACAAAGGCCCTACAAGACAAATTCCTTGTAGAGCCCAAAGTCCTCAGATTTATATCTCATGCAAAGTTTTAGTTAACACTCAACACTGTCAAACTATTCACTAAGGCTGCATTACTATGGCTATTAATCTTCTCATCGTTCCTATCCCCCATCTCCTCCCACTTACGACTGTATGACTGTAACCTTGTTGCTGGTATCCTCATGATTTATATTGATTGTTTCCTAGTATGATTTGATTGCTTATTTGTACGCCATGACTATCATTAAATGTTGTACCTTATGATTCTTGACGAATGTATCTTTTCTTTTTATGTACTCTGAAAGCATATGCACCAAAAACAAATTCCTTGTGTGTTCAATCACACTTGGCCAACAAAGAATTCTATTCTATTCCATTCCATTCCATTCCATTCCACTCTACTCTACTCTACTCCTATTCTACTCTATTCTACTCTACTCTACTCTACTTCTATTCTATTCTATTCTATTCTATTCTATTCTATTCTATTCTATTCCATTCCATTCCATTCCATTCCATTCCATTCCATTCCACTCCACTCCACTCCACTCCACTCCACTCCACTCTACTCTACTTTTATTCTACTCTACTCTACTCTACTCTTATTCTATTCTACTCTACTCTACTCTACTCTACTCCACTCCACTCCACTCCACTCCACTCCACTCCACTCCACTCCACTCCACTCCACTCCACTCTATGCTCTGCTTTAGAAGCAGCTGTCAATGCTAAAAGCCACCTCATCTATTCTAGTGATACCTTTAGAGGTCTTTACTTATTTGTTTACTTTTAGGATTCAAAAAGCTGCCCGTGCCGGATGGCTGTACTGCATAAAAACAGCCAAAATGAATTAAAAAAAAAAGAAAATTGTTAATAACAATGACTGTAAAATGCTGACCAAGCAGATAACAAGGAGGGGCTAAATCAGCCTCTAATGCTGGTCTGAAGGGCTTTCCTAAACAGGAGGAGAGTTGGAGCCTGTTGTAGACTTGTGACAATCACAACAAAGGCACATTTTCCAGGTTCCATAAGATGACAAAAGATTTAAAAGGGAGAAGCTAGAGCTTGGCCTCCCTCGGTGAATGTATAGATTGGGCAGGTTTTTTGTGGAGAACTTGGATTTTCAAGTAACTTAGTCCTATAGCGGTGTTCCTCCACTTACAACCATTCATTTAGTGACTTCAAATTTACAACGGCACTGAAAAAGTGACTGCTTTTCACATGACGGTTGCAGCATCCCCATGATCAAAATTTGGATTCTTGGCAACTTACAGATCGTCCTCAATTTGCAACAGTTCATTTAGTGACCGTTCAAAGTTATAACGGCACTGAAATAAGTGATTTATGACCGTTTTTCACCCTATATTCCCACCTACTTCATCTATTATGCTTACTTAACTCCTTTTAGCATGTTGTGGGCCATTACGTCCATCGCCTGCTCCTTCGGAACTTGTCCAGCGGAAGGTGATGAGTAACCAACTGCTGCTCCTCTTGCACAGGAAGAAGAACGGCAGCTGATCAAACTGGAGAACGAACAAGCCGAGATCAAACGGCGAGAGAAACTGAGAGAATGCAGGGACATGTTGCTGGATTCCATGAAGAAGAAAGCGAGGCGTCTCAATGAAGAAAGGCAGGATGAGCTCGCTTTAGAAATGAAGATCCTGGATCACGTCCTGCAAGAATCCCTGGAGGACACGGAGAGCCAAAGACAAAGGAAGGTAAAGCCAACAGTGAACCTGGGTGTAAGCTTGATATATTATGCAAGATACCAGTGCTGAGATTCAAATAATTTAACAACCCATTCGCTCCCTTAAAAGACCGGCTGGGTGGGCATAGCCAGGGGGTATGAGAGGCAGCACTCGGCCTCCTGCAACCCCCTGGGAGCAAAAACAGGCTGCGAGGGGGAAGCGACACGGGACATGCCCCTCCCTGCGCTACCCTCCCCCCATTTTGGACCTAGGAGGCTTCCCTGGAGTCTCCTGGGAGTGAAAATGGGCTGCAGGGAGGGCTGCACCCCCTTGCACCCTGTTTTGGGCCTAGGAAGCCTCCCTGCACTTACCTGGAAGCCAAAATGTAGCACCTGGGGACTCCTGGAAGGAGTGGGGCAAGGCCAGCCAGCAATTTAACTATCAGTTCCTCCGAACCGGCTGAATCCCACCACTGAAGATAACTATCATTCATCTATCTATCATCTATCTATCTATCTATCTATCTATCTATCTATCTATTTATCTATCTATCCGTCCGTCCGTCCATCCATCCTTCATCTCTCTCTCTCTCTCTCTCACTATCTACTGTCGATATCTACTTATCTATCTACTGATCATCTACCACCTATCCATCTCTATTTACTTACTATTGATCATTTATCATCTCTCTCTCTCTCTCTCTCTCTCTCTCTCTCTCTCTCTCTGCCTGCCTGCCTGCCTTTCTCTCTATCATTTGTCTGTCTGTCTGTCTGTCTATCTATCTATTGCCACATGACTATATAGCCACAATTGGAAGAGTGATTTGTGCTATAGGAGCTACAGGGCCACCAAGTTGGAGATATGTTCGTACTTGAAGCTTTGCAGATTGTTGTATTCCACAAACATATATCTGGAAAGAAATGGTGAAACATAAGTTATTATATCCATACAAACGGAATGTTCCTTTTTAACTGTGTAGTTATTTCATCTTCCCTTTTCCTGGGCCTTGTTTTGGGTAAGGTTGGCAGTACTGTTGTGAAAGTATGGTTTGAGGATGATGAGGCCAGGCAGATGCATAAAAATAGGCCTCGTGAGGAAAAGTGTGCTCACCCACCATGTGATAGGTCACTCCAGTGGTTTTCAGACGCCTTGACCTCAAGCAGCCTTTAATGTCAACCACTAAATTTCTTCTGCAGATTGGTTGAATGGATAAACGGTGGCCTGAAAGATTCTCCTTAGCTCCTGAAGTTACGTAGTTGTAGGAAAACATTTCAGTTTGCCGGTTATGAAATATGGAAGACTAAGAGGATAAAAGTCAATAAGGGGATAGAAAAAGCCATCAGAATTTCAGACCTTGCAGGTTTTTAAGCAGGGATGCTATCAAGTAATTCATAGAAATGGAGGTTCTGCCCTTTTCCTTCCTCCTTCTCTTCTTCTTCTCCTTCCTCCTTCTCTTCTTCTTCTCCTTCCTCGTCCTTTTCTTCTTTTTCCTCTTCCCCTTCCCCCTCTTCTTCTTCCTCTCCTTCCTCCTCCACTTCCTCTTCTTCTTCCTCTCCTTCCTCCTCCACCTCTTCTTCTCCTTCCTCCTCCTCCTCCCCTCTTCCTCCTTTTTTCTCCTCCTCTTCTTCTCCTCCTCTTCCTCCTCCTCCTCCTCCTCTTCTTATTCTTCCTCCTCCTCTTCTCCTTCCTCTTCTCCTTCCTCCTCTTCCTCTTCCCTTTCCTCTTTCCTCCTTTCTACTCCACTTCCTCCTACTTTTTTCTTTTTTTCTCCCCTCTTCTTCTTCTTCTCCTTCTCCTTCCTCCTTCCCTTTCCTCCTTCCTCCCCCACTTCCTCCTCCTCTTTTTTCTTCTTTTCTCCTCCTCCTCTTCTTCTCCTTCTTCCTCTTTTCCTTCTCCTTCCTCCTCCTCCTCCTCCTCCCCCCTCTTCTTCTTCCTCTTTTTCTTCTCCTTCCTCCTCCTCCTCCTCCCCCCTCTTCTCTCCATTTTAAAATCTCTCCCCTTTTTGCATTTTTCAGAGGGAACTCTTTAACGAGCAGCAGATGTATCAGGCCTACCTGGCTCAACAGAAGGAAGAGGACAAACGACAGGAAATAGAGATGGACAGGTTGCGGGCCGAGGATGCTGCCAAAATGTGGGCCAAGAGAGCTGAGAAGGAAAGGGCCCTGAAACTAGCCAGAGATCGGTTACTCAAAGAAGTCATGGACACAAGGAAGCTTCAGATTGAGGATAAACGTAAGGAACTGTTGGGGACAGCTGATCTTTTGAAAGTCCAATTTCTCTCCAGCTTGCCATCATGTAGAATAGCTGGGTAATAATACAGGAGGCGAATCTCTCTGATTTTTGGAAACAGGATGGATATTCTGCCCGAAAGAAAGATGTTTCTGTGGAAAAACCATGTAGCATGCTTGCAAATCTTCAAATTAACTGCATTTGTGCATTGTACATGATGAGTTTGGTTTTAATCAATTCAGGGGCAGGGTCAAGGGATGATGTAAACCCAGGGGTAAAATCCAGCAGGTTCTGACAAGTTCTAGAGAACTGGTAGCGGAAATTTTGAGTAGTTCGGAGAAGCGGCAAATACCACCTCTGGCTGGCCCCAGAGTGGGGTTGGAATGGAGATTTTGCAATATTCTTCCCCCTGGAGTTGGGAGGGAATGGAGATTTTGCAGTATTCTTCCCCCAGAAGTGGGGAGGGAATGGAGATTTTGCAGTATCCTTCCCCTGGAGTGGGGGAGGAATGGAGATTTTGCAATATCCTTTCCCCAGGATTGAGGAGGGAATGGAGATTTTGCAGTATCCTTTCCCTGCCATGCCCACCAAGCCACGCCCACCAAGCCACACCACGCCCACCAAGCAATGCCCACAGAATCGGTAGTAAAAATTTTCGAATTTCACCACTGTGTAAACCCCCTGCAAATTCACCCAAGGTTAGGAAAGAGTTGCCTTCTGTGTCAATGAAAATTCTCAGTCATCCAGAGTCATCTGGAAGTTCCTGAAGGACCAACTTGGGTAAGCAGCAAAACATTTTCAAACTTTTTGAAAACATGTTCAGACCTTTTCACTGCATATCCAAGGAGCTTCTTCACTAACTTCCAGACAACTCTGGATGACTGAGAAAATAAATGACTACGACTCACATTCCAGTTTCCTTCTGTGTTCTGATCTTATCAGGGCTTCCGACAATCTCACCAGATGTTATTTATTTATTAAATTTATCATCCGCTTTTCCTTCAGGAGCTGCAAGACGCTCTTTAGAGCCAGCAATTTAACTACCGGTTTGCCTGAACCGGCTGAATCCCACCACTGGGTGAAGACTCACTTAACAGTTGTCTTGCTTATCAGCAGAAATTTTGGGCTCAATTGTGACCGTAAGCCTAGGACTGCCCGTATATTTGAAACAAGGACCCTACGTTGCATGGATTGTCTGTTTACGATGTAGTTAAATCTTGCAATGACCAAAACTGCATTAAGAAAGGGGGGTGGAACTACTGAGCATGGCTGTCCAATGAGCCCCGTGTTCTGTTTCGACATTAGCCAATGACTTGTGCCGTTTTCCACCTCTCAGTGCAGAGAAACGCCAAGGAGCAGGAAGATCTTCTACAGGACAAGGAATTATTAAAGGCCGCCATTCAGGAATACCAACAGATAGAACAAGAGACCTGCACAAGGTAATTTCTCATGGCCCTGTCAACAAGCCTGACTTTTCTCAATCAAGGGGCATTTCCTACTACAGGTAGTCCTCGGTTTACAACAGTTCATTTAGTGACCATTCAAAGTTACAACGGGATTGAAAAAAGGGATATGATCATTTTTCACACTTATGACCCTGGCGGCATCCCTATGCCTCATGTGATCAAAATTCACATGTTTGCAACTGTCTCATATTTATGACGGTTGGCAGTGTCCCGGAATCATCTTTGGTAGCTTTCTGACAAGCAAAGTCAATGGGGAAGCCAGATTAACAACAGCCATATTAATACAGTGGTTCACTTAAGAACTATGGTAGGAAAGGTCATAAAATAGGGCAGGACTCACTGAACAAGTGTCTCACTTAACAACGGAAATTTTGAGGTTTGTTGTGGTTGTAAGTCGAGGACTACCTGTACTTTCCCAAGGGCACCTTCAAGGAGGGGGAAGTGATGTCACGGGCACCATCACGCACATGATGTCGTGAGATGATGTGATGTCACTGTGGTTTCTGCTGAGTGCCCGTGTGCACAGCCAGTCCTCGACTTAATAACTATTTGTTTAGCGACAGGTTTGAAGTTACAACAGCATTGAAAAAAGTATCTTAAAACCAGTCCTTGCACTAACAACCGTTGTAGCATCCCCATGGTCACATGATGAAAATTCGGGTAATTGGCAACCAGCAGTGGCGAAATCTAAAATTTGTTACTACTGGTTCTGTGGGTGTGGCTTGGTGGGTGGGGGGATAATGTGACTGGGTGGGCATGGCCAATTTTTTTTAAAAACCATTTTTTCTACAACCTCTTCGGCGAAGAGGTTGTAAAAAAATGCTTTCAAAAGGCTCTGACGATCCCAGCTGAGTTGCCTGATCGGCTGAGGCTTTTTTTCGGTTAAATGCCTCTGCCGATCAGGCAACTCAGCTTGGATCGTCAGAGGCATTTAAAAGAAAAAAACCCTTTTTTTTCTTTTAAAAGCCTTTGACGATCCCAGCTGAGCTGCACGATCATCAGAGGCTTTTTTTTTACTTTTAAAAGCATTTTTTGGCCGAAGAGGTTGTAGACAAAATGCTTTTAAAAGTAAAAAAAAAGCCTCTGATGATTGTGCGGCTCAGCTGGGCGTGAGAGGGGGGGCAGGGATTTTTGCTACCGGTTCTCTGAACCACCCACCTCCATCGCTACCGGATCGGGCGATCCAGTCCGGGAGCATTTCACCCCTGGCAACCAGCATGTATTTAGCACAGCTGCAGTGCCCCGGGATCATATAAATTGCCTTTTGTGACCTTCCCAACTAGCTTCCAACAAGCAAAGTCAATGAGGGAAGATGGATTCACTTAACAACCATGCAATTCACTTAATGACAGCACTGATTTGCTTAACAACCATGGCAAAAATGTTCATAAAATCAGGCACGATTCACTTAGCAATGGGAATTCTGGTCTCCTTGTGGTCAGAAATGGAGGACTATCTATACTGGAAACCAGTATAATATTTGTCTGTGCTCCTGGAGAAGAAAGCAGTTGGGCTCCAAATCCTTTAGGGTATATCAGATTGGTGAAATAGCAATAGCACTTGGACTTACTATATTTTTCACACTATAAGATGCACTTCTCTTCCCCCACCCCACAAAAGTGGGTGGAAATGTCTGTGCATCTTATAGAGAGAATATTGTGGTGGGGAGGCAGGGGGGTTGGTGTCACCGTTGCTGCAGTTCACCGCCGCTGGGGAACGCTGGAGCCTTCGCTGCCGAGCAGCTGATCGGCAGTTGGATCAGCCTCCCGGAATACCGCCAATCAGCTGTCCTAGGCGGTGGGAATCACCGCCACCGATTGCTACTGCCAATTGCTGTCAATCACCACCGCCAAATTGCTACAGCGGCAATAGATGGCAGGAATCGGCGGCGGCAATCCCCGCTGCTTAAAACAGCTGACTGGTGGTATTCCGGGAGGCCGATCCAACTGCCAATCAGCTGCTTGGCAGGGAAGGCTCCAGCATTCCCTGCCGGCAGCAGCAGCTTAGCAGAGTTGACCGGTGGTGGGCGCAACGGAGAGGAGCCCTGACAAGCCACATGCTGGGGCTGCGATAACGTGCTGAAGCTGGCCAAGCTGTTTGCTGTTTATTGCAAGAACGCTAGTCAGATGAATACTGGATGGATGCTGGGAGGCAGATTTTTTTTTTCTTGTTTTCCTCCTCTAAAGCTAATGTGCGTCTTATGTTCCGGTGCGTCTTATAGTGTGAAAAATATGGTATATACCGCTTCACAGTGGTTTACAGCCCTCTCTAAGCGGTTTTCAGAGTCAGCCTATTGCCCCCAACAATTATGGGTCCTCATTTTACCCACCTCGGAAGGATGGAAGGCTGAGTCAACCTTGAGCCAGTTAGGATCGAACTGTCAAATTGCTGGCAGCCGGCAGCCGGCAGCCAGCAGAAGCAGCCTGCAGTACTGCATTCTAACCATTGTGCCACCGCGGTTCCTGAAGATGAAAGGCAATTGTGGAACCAGCCCTTGGCCTTCTGAACCTCCATGCCAAGCGCTCAACGTGCCAAGTGCTAAACTCCTTTCTCCTGTACACGTTCCCTGCAGGCGTTTGCAGCAATCGAAACAATACCGGGAAGAACTCCGTGCTCAAATGGATCACCTCAAGGAAGCCCGTGAAATGGAAAAGGAGGAGGAGCGCCGTGAATATGCCCTGGCTGAGGAAGCGGAAAAGCTTTATCATCAAAAGTTGGCAGATATCCTTTCCAGACCATACATGAGGTTGAAATTTCTTCACCCTTTAAGGAGGCAGCTAGTCGTTAGCTCTAAAAGTTAGTATCGGTTCCCTATATGGATATGTCGATGCTAACTGAGCCCAGGGATAGAAAGGAAAGGAGGGGAGTTTGAAGGAATATCTTCATTATTCCTTTCAGTATTATTATTATTATTATTTTGTCCAGGTAAAAGCTTCTCTCCTCACCACTTTTTTTCCTCTTTTAAATGTTAAAATAATTATATCTTAAATAAAGTCTTCCAGCTATTAAACCTTTAAGAAATAAATACTAACCTAAAAGAAGAGCTGCGGTAAATCATTTTTAAATCTTGTTCGGTTTGGCTTTTGAAAGTCTAAATTTGACATTTTTAAATTATCCGCCCTGATCTATTGCTAGTAAGTGGTTATTTCAGGAACAGCATTTACACAACTCTTCAGTCATACTGTGCATTTTGGAACAGCTAGCTTAGCACGCTGTGAGAATCCAACCATTTGCAAAATAAGATGGAGAGCAGATTAAGTCACGTGAACAAGTCTATTGTGATTTGGAAAGCATTGTGAGCTGTTGCTCAGTAACAAGGATCTACAGAAATCGTGCTAATTACATTTGGAGGAATATAAATCTTTGCCCTGCAGATTTCTATCTCTGAAATAACAGAGAAGTCCCAGCAAATAATAAAAATTATCTGGAAAAGACATGAACTATCCTCTCAACGTCCCATCAGTAGGTAGAACGAAAGCAGTAAGACAAAGTGAGTTTGCTAAAGGCAAATATTCATTTATTCTGAATTTATGTAATATCTGTAAATTCCGTGTGAATTGTGTAGCACCGTTCAAATTGATTTTGTCAAACTGGCAAGTGCGCCGTTTGGGAAATCTGACTGAATATATATATATTTGTCAATGATGGGATGATCATAAAGTATGGGCAGTGGTGGGATTCGAGTAATTTAGCAACCGGTTCTCTGCCCCAATGATTTCTTCCAACAACCAGTTTGCTAAACTGCTCAGAAATTTAACAACCGATTCTCCCGAAGTGGTGCGAACTGGCTGAATCCCACCACTGAGTATGGGTGCAATCACAGTGCAGAGTGAAATGTTGAAACCAATATGAGAAAACAGAATTCAAAGCCCTGGCGTCCAGATAAAATGCAGGAAAAAAAAAAGAAAATCAGCCTAAAAGTAGAAAAGGTTAAAATACGTTTTATACTTTGTGCCACAATTTTCATGCTTCCTTAGTGCAAGGCTCTGAATGAACATACCAAAGATCTAATGGACACTAACAGACTATTTCCTCCTATATTAAGATTAGATTAATTTCATTTTGCAAAGATTTTTTTTTAAAAGCCTTAAGGTGTTGCTAAGAAGAAGAAAAAATCCTGCCAGCTAATTTCCCTGGGAAGGTCTGATAAATACCACCAAGTGTGTCTTCCATTTAGCAGCTCACTTTTAGACTTCAGAATGAAGGATCCTAAACCTTAAAGAATATGTCTCCAAAATTATTTTAGGCACTGATAGGCATCAAAAAAAATTTCTTTTATTGCATTTTAACACTTGTTAAATAGTGTAGCATGGCAGCATAAAATGTCCCACAAGAAAATGTGTCTGTTAGTGCATCTACTCCGTTGCTGTATTAAGTGATTGATTTACCTTAGAATTTACCGTAATTTACAGCTAACAAGTAAACCTTCTCAAATGTTTTATTGTGAAGTTTTATCAGCATTCTTCCCTATCTGGTTTTCTCAGCTCCCACATTACAGCTGAGAGTTATGTGCTATAAATTACTCCTGCTTCCTCCATTTTATATAACTTTTCCCCAACCTGGGATCTCTCTAAACAGATTAGATGGTAATACCAACATTTTGGTGTTCGTAACCATTGCTTTTAGTGGTTAAGGATGATGGGAACAGTAATTAAACGTATCTTTAAGGCACCAGACTTCTAGGGAAGATATCGCGTACTTCTGGATCAGTCTGGAAAAACAGGTTCAGCCAACTCAAAAATTCACTTTACAAGAAAATCACAGCCTTACTAAAAATACTATAAACATTGGCCTTTTGTCCTTTAAACCATTCCAAAATGTGTCTTAAATTTTTACCTCCTATACCCGTAATTCATTTTGTGGTTCATAGTACCAACACTAAAAAGTTCAATTGCATTCCGCTTTTATATTGCCTTCCTCTCCAACCGCCCATTTACGGCTTCTGCAAAATAGGGAAATTAAATTTATTAAAAATTACAAATCTAGGCTGGAGTATTCCATAGTAACTGAAGTAATAAACTTTACACATTTAAGAGTTGGAAATTTTTCTCTCTCTTTCTGTGTGTGTAACATTAGAAAGACACTTGGGTAGTTTTTAGTCTAAAATGGCATTCATGTGAAATCCAGCAATTATTTTTGTATTCAAGTGAACAGGCCATCATACTAAACTATATTATGGTTTATTTGTTTCAATATGGCATATTACATGGAGATAGAAATTGTATTTGCTAAATCTGCAGTAACATATTGTGTGGACTGAAGTTATAAAGGGTAATAACCAAAGGTTTAACATAGCTGAATGAATGAATGAATGAATGAATGAATGAATGGACATCCTTTTTTCCACTGGTGAAATGTAAAATTTGTTACTACCGGTTCTGTGGGCAGGGCTTGGTGGGGGTGGTGGTAATGTGACTGGGTGGGCGTGGCCAACGTTTTTTTCTTTACTTTTAAAAGCATTCTTTCTTTCAGCTACAGAGGATGCAGGAAAAAATGCTTTTAAAAGCCTCTGACGATCCCAGCTGAGCTGCACGATCATCAGCGGCTTTTTAAAAAACTTTTTAAAGCATTTTTTTGGCCATAGAGGTTGTAGAAAAAATGCTTTTAAAAGTAAAAAAAAACAGCCTCTGATGATTGCGCGGCTCAGCTGGGCATGGGTGGGTGGGGGGGGTACAGGGATTTTTGCTACTGGTTCTCCGAACCACCTGCCACCATCGCTACCGGATCGGGTGATCCGGTCCGAACCAGGAGCATTTCACTCCTGGCTGTGTCCCTTTGCATCACTTCCCATATTGCCAGATCAGGATCCCACTTGACAGATAGTCCTTGACATACAATCATTCGTTTAGTGACAGTTCAACGTTAACAACAGCAGTGGAAAAAGTGACTTATGGCCATTTTTCCCCCTTACACCCATTGCAGGATCTCACTTAACGAATGTCTCGCTTAGGAACATAAATTTTGGGCTCAGTTGTGGTCCTAAATCAAGGATTACCATGCGGGGGGGGGGGGGGGGTTTAAAATTGATAATCCTGAATTACACCTTGAAGCATTTTGGAAATCAGCTTGTGGACATTAATGAACTCATTAATAAGTTTCCTCGTTTTCTTACTGTGGTTACACACCAGAAACATAACTAGCTTCAAACAACAAAGCCATATGCTCTGAATTAGCATTTCCAATCATTACAATTATTTTTTCACTTTTTGTTAATAAAAACTGTAATTACTGCTGTAGGATTTGGAAAGTGAGCTGGCTGGAAAGATGGCACTTGTTCGTCAGCATCTAGGACAAGTGTATTCCACAATTATATGTCAGACATGAACAATCGGAAGCACACATGAAGTGTTCAATTAGCTATTTTGTTGCGCACACCTATAACACGGGAATCTTATCATGCTACCATGCATCAGACTAGATAAAGTTCAATGACATTCAAGAGTTTGCCCTCTTATGCCCATTTAGAGATTCCAGACTAATTCCACACTTGATTCCTCCCTCCGTCTCAACCGGTCTAACTTTGACATCATGCACTGTTGGACTAGGAAAACTGGAATTGCTACCTCAGTTACAGTGTTTCACCAATTCTCCACACACTACTTACAATGGTTGACTGGCCACAGTGGCTGTATGTATGCAACCTGCAAAGCAAATACATAGTTTGGTTGTTCTTGGTGTAATGGGATCTGTAATCTAGTTGTGGCCATCTGGTGAGCCTTAACTAGTATCCAGAACACAGTGCATTGGGCTGTTCTTATTGATGTCAGCCATATAATACTCATTAAAGGAAAAGGTTCCCCTCGCACATATGTGCTAGTCGTTCCCGGCTCTAGGGGGCGGTGCTCATCTCCGTTTCAAAGCCGAAGAGCCAGCGCTGTCCGAAGACGTCTCCGTGGTCATGTGGCCGGCATGACTAAATGCCAAAGGCGCATGGAACGCTGTTACCTTCCCACCAAGGTGGTCCCTATTTTTCTTCTTGCATTTTTACGTGCTTTTGAATTGCTAGGTTGGCAGAAGCTGGGACAAGTAACGGGAGCTCACCCCATTACGCAGCACTAGGGATTCGAACCGCTGAGCTGTCGACCTTTCGATCGACAAGCTGAGCGTCTTAGCCACTGAGCCATCACGTCCTTATAATACTCATTAGCTAGCATTAAAAAAAAAGGTTCTTGATCATCTGGGCCCAATTTTGTTTTAATTTTGATGCATGTGCACACTTCACTCTAGTTCTAATTGAGGGAATAGCAAACAAACTTCTGAAGGAGTGTAACTTCTAACTGTTCTCAAAATGGAGAGGTAACAGCAACAGTAATCCACATTCTCATCATCTCTGGGTTGGACAGCTGCAGTGCACAATATATGGGGTGGCTTTGAAAAATATTCAGCAACTGCAGCGGGCAGACAGCAGTGGTGAAATCCAAATTTTTTTACTACCAGTTCTGTGGGCGTGGCTTGGTGGGCATCGGCTTGGTGGGCGTGCCAGGGGAAGGGTACTGCAAAATCTCCATTCCCTCCCCATTCCAGGAGGAAGGATATTGCAAAATCTCCATTCCCACCGCAGTCTGGGGCCAGCCAGAGATGGTATTTGCCAGTTCTCTGAACTAATCAAAATTTCCGCTACCGGTTCTCCAGAACCTGTCAGAACCTGCTGGATTTCACCCCTGGCAGAGAGTGCAGTGGTCTAAGAGCTGTGTCCCTCTGTATCACTTCCCATATTGCCAGATCAGGATCCCACTGACAGATAGTCCTCGACGTACAACCAAAGTCTAAACAGCACTGAAAACGGTGCCTTATGACCACTTTTCACACAACCATTGCAGCATCCTCAAGATCTTCCCTTCAAGAGGAGGGAGAGGGAGGGAAAAAGGAGTGGAGGAGAAGGTTAGAAGGTGGAAAGAGGAGAGGAGTGGGGGTGGAGAAGGGGAAGTAGGAAAGGGAGGAGGTAAGCAGGGAGGAAGAAAGGAAGGGAGGGGGAGTAGTGGAAGGAAGGTTGGGATAAAAGAAAGGGGTAGAAGAGCAGCCCCGAAAAAACCAAAAAATTTGTAAATTTGTTTATTATGGAGGGGGGATTGGGGGAGGGGGGAAGAAAATGTTTGAAAATTTTTTTTGTAAAACTTTTCAATAAAAAAAAAAAGATCTTCAAGCTGCCAAGGTTGAGGAACGCTGATTTAGATTATGAAACGAGAATTTGGTGACCCAGTTTTTTGGGGTTGCTTGTATTTTTCAGCAAGGGTGGGGACAGCGGCAAGGCACATTATCCTGCACCAATATTTAGCAAAGAGACAGGTTCTTCCTTTATCATCATAGGGTTGGAAGGGACTTTGGAGGTCTTCAAGTCCAACCCTCTGCTGGAATGATTGTGTTTATAATGCTCCATTTTGAGGACATCAGGTTTGAGAGGCGTCTCAATAAACCCATTGATCTAAAGCTATCTGTCAGAAATGGTGTGGGGCAGTGATGGCTAATCTTTTTGCCATTGCGTGCCAAAAGTGGGGGGAGCGGGGGGGGTGTTGGGCGCACACGTGCCCACACCCATAATTCTATGCACTCCGCCTCCACGCATGTGTGCGCGACCCCCCTGTGCTTCCCCTGCTTTTGGCATGTGATGGCACAGTGGGCCAGGTAGGCCTGTTTTTCGCCCTCCCCAGGCTCCAGAGTCTTTCTAGGAGCCTGGGGAGGGCGAAAACTACCTTTCCCCCCACCAGAAGCCCTCCGGAGGCCGGAAACAGCCTGTTTGCTGACTTCCAGTGAGCCCAGAAGGCCCGAAAATCAGCTGACTGGCATGCGCATGTGCACCAGAGCTGAGATCGCGTGCCCACCAATATGGCTCTGCGTGCCACCTGTGGCATGCATGCCATAGGTTCGCCATCACAGGTGTAAGGTCTTCTGCTTGGGCAGAGGGGGTTGGACTAGATGACCTACAAGATCCCTTCCAACGCTGATAATCACATGATCAAAATTAGGATGCTTGGCAATTGGGTCATATTTATGACGGTTGCAGTGTCCAGGGGTCATGTGAACATTTTTTTGCAACCTTTTGGCAACGGGGAAGCCAGATTCACTTAACAACCACAGTGCTTCGCTTAACAACCGTGGCAAGAAAGATCTTCAACTTAACAAATGTCTCGCTTAGCAATGGAAATGTTGGGCTCGATTGTGACCGTAAGTCGAGGACTACCTGTACAATTCAAAGTGATGGGGTGGACTTATAAACGCCCTGCATGGTTTGGTTCCAAATATCTTCAAGAAGATCATCTCCTTTGAATACAATCTGCTTTCCCTGCATTAGCTGGACCAGCTTCAAGCACAGCAAAAACACAAATCATATTAATCTAGCCAGGGTACCAACGCACAGCCTACTGAGATCAAGCAATTTCTTTTCAGCAGTGGCTAGAAATGACTTATTAACCAAAGTTTTTAGAAGGGGCTCCAGGTCGTTGAGATCAGATGCACCTCCAGTGCAGGGGTGGGCTTCAAAAATTTTAGCAAGGGGTTCTCTGCCCGGTTGCTGGATGGGCGTCGCCATGATGGGCATGGCCTAGTTGGCCTCCTATACCATGGCGGGAGGCTGGCTTTTTGCCCTCCCCAGGCTCTGGAGGCTTTCCTTGAGCCTCTCGGAGGGCGAAAATGACCTCCCCAGGCTCCGGAGGCCGGAAACGGGCTCATTTCCAGCCTTCCTGAACTTCAGCTAGGCCCATTTTTCGCCTTCCCCAAGCCTCCATGAGCGCCCTGCACTTACCTGCATCCAAAATGGGTCGCATGAGGACTCCTGGGAGGGTGGAGTGGGGTGGGTGGGGCCAGCCAGGAATTGGATTTGGGGATTCTCCAAACTGCACGGAATCTTAGCTAGAGGTTCTCTCGAACCCTTGCGAACCCCCAGCAGCCCATCCTTGCTCCAGTGACAATTTGGCTTCCAAGAAGATCTTCAAATCCTGTGCTTGATCCCACGGGGGAAGCCCACCCATCCAGCAATCCCTGCATTCAGCGATCGCCAGCCAGAATTTCCATCTTCTTGGGATTCAGCCTTTGCCTGTTGGCTTTCATCCAATGCTTCACAAATCCAGCAGATGAAATTCAGATAAAAAGCAGAAGGCTAGGTGTTATCTGCACACTGATGACATCTCACTCTAAATGTCCAGATGGCCTTTCCCAACATTTTCCTTTAGCACAGGGGTCTCCAGCTTTAAGATCTGTGGACTTCAACTCTGTCAGGGACAGGGGTGGGTTCTAAATTTTTTTACTACCGGTTCTGTGGGTGTGGCTTATTTTATGGGCGTGGCTTGATGGTCATGCGGCAATTATTTAGGATTTAGCAGAGGTACTGGTCTACCAGGCTTTTAACTGCTTGCAGAGCTGTACCGATCTGCCCATTTATTTTTTGCAGGCACTGGTCTACCCATTTATTATTGCAGGCACTGATCTACTCATGTATTTTTGCAGGCACTGGTCTACTCATTTGTTTTCTTTTAACACTGATCAGCTGTAGGGTGGCCCTTTGAAGCCCCAAGGCAAGAGTTTAAACAGTTTTTTTCCCTCTAGTCATCAGCTGGGACTCAGGAGGCAGCAATAGATTGGGGATGGGGCCAAATAAAAAGGTAAGAATAATGCGGGGGGGGGGCGCACGGAGGGGGCAGAACCGGTTCGGCTACCGGCTCAGGAGAACCGGGTTGAACCGGAAGGAACCCACCAGTGGTCAGGGAATTACGTAGCAGCTATCCAGATGGAGACACTGACACAAATTTGTAGTCTTTAATATAAATATATCTGACATTCAAATTTACAGCAGCCTTTGTCATCATCCAGAAAAGGAAGAACGCAAGATAGTCAGGGACACAGGAATATTATGAGGTAACTCTAAACAGTACACGTAGCCCTCGCCTTGCAACCACAATTGATCCCAACATTTCTGTCATTAAGTAAAATATTTGTTAAGCGAGTTTTGCCCCACTTTACAACTTTTCTTGCTACAGTTTTTAAGCGAAACACTGAAATTGTTAAGCAAGTAACATGATTGTTAAGTGCATGTGTCTTCCCTATTGACTTTGCCTGTCAGAAGGTCACAGAAGATATATCATATCACAATGGAGCCCGAAATTTATGTCGCTAAGTGAGAAATTTAATAAGTGAGTTTTGTCCCATTTTACGACTTTTCTTGCCGCATTTGTTAAATGAATCACTGCGGTTGTTAAATTAGTATCACGGTTGCTAAGTGAATCTGGTTTCCCCGTTGACTTTGCTCGTGAGAAAGTTGCAAAAGCAGATCACGTGACTCCAGGACGCTGCATCCGTCATAAATGTGAATCGGTTACCAAGTGTCTGAATTTTGATCGCGTGACTATGGAAATCTCACAATGGTCACAAAGTGTGGGAAATGGTCGCGTCACTTTTTTCAGTGCCGTTGTAACTTTGAACGGTCACTAAATGAACTGTTGTAAGTCGAGGACTACCTGTGATACAGAACACACAGAAGAAAAAGGAGGGAAAAAAGGGGATACCCTCCCTTATACCTACAGCAACCAAACACAGTGTAGATTGCCTCACGCTTGAGTCAGCACTCTCTAACTAATCGACTACAACTGTGTGTTCTAGCCTACTATACTTTACTTTTCCAGCTACCACATTCAATTCAATATCCTAACACAGGGGTCTCCAACCTAGGCCACCTTAAGACTTGTGGACTTCAACTCCCAGAATTCCTCAGCCAGCCAT
>WNWU01000002.1:65731887-65756722 GCA_012654045.1 Ptyas mucosa
ATGGCTGGCTGAGGAATTCTGGGAGTTGAAGTCCACAAGTCTTAAGGTGGCCTAGGTTGGAGACCCCTGTCCTAACAAACTCTCAGAATTCCCCAACCAGCCAACTTTAAGACTTGTGGACTTCAACTCCCAGAATTCCCCAAGCAGAATGGCTGGCTGAGGAATTCTGGGACTTGAAGTCCATAAATCTTAGAGTTACCAAGTTTGGAGACTCCTGCACTAACGCTACTTTTGGGGAACAGGCCCACAGATAAGAATGTCTCAAGTGGGCCCAGTATGACTGAATTGTTGAGGAAAACAAGTTCTTGGAGGAACGGAATGTATCGGCAAGATAGAAACATAGAAGGAATGTGTGCTAAGTGGGACAGCCTTGAAGTCCTCCATTCTCAGTACACTTTTGAGTCTACGCGTCATCAAAACTGCTATGGCAATTTAACTGATGTGTTTCTTTTTATTAAGACAATAATTCTCGAGGATAACAACAATAGAGGGGCGGGGAAGAAACTTGAGGTTTATTAATGATGAATATTTATGCATACACCATCTAATATCTATGCATATATATGATTGTATCATTTTCCCCTCCTTTCCTAAACTGCATAACTATAAGTGCATCCTTTTGTCTCTAGGAATCCCTCCCATTATTTCCTGGAGAGAATTTCTCCTGTATAAATAATTACCGTAATGAGCCTTGATTATTTCTTTTCTGGGAGGGGTGTGTGTCTTGCATTTGATCCCACACAACAAGCCACAGTATCAAAAGATGCCGAACGTTTAAATAAGAGTCACAATGGCTCTGGAAGTTGTGGGTGCTCCAACACCGGAAGTTTTTAAGAAAAGATTGGACATGGTATATAGCAGTAATGGCTAATCTTTTTGCCGTCGTGTGCCAAAAGCGTGGGGGGGTGGGGTTTCGTGAGTTCTACTTACCTTTACTACCGGTTTGCATCGTGCCTGTGCGTGCTTCTGCGCATGTGCAGTTCACTTACGATGACGTCCGGGTCAGTGGGTGGAGCCTCCCGCCAGTTTTACTACCGGTTCTATAGAACTGGTCCGAACCAGGGGCAACTCACCACTGGCCCACACCCATAATTCAATGCGCTCCACAACTCCCCTCTGCTCCCCCTGCCTTTGGCATGTGATGGCACGCTGGGCCCGGTATTCCCATTTTTTGCCCTCCCCAGACTCCAGTGGCTTTCTTGGGAGCCTGGGGAGGGTGAAAACGGCCTTCCCCACTACTCCCCCGGAGGCCCTCCAGAGGCCATCGGGAAACGGAAAATCCTTTGCCAGTGAAATCTAAGCCCGGACAGACCGCATGTGGCCTCCCCGAGCTCCGTTTGCGCTGGCAGAGGGCTGCAGGAGGCCATCTTGGCTGAAAACTGAGCCCGGGTAGGCCATTGTGGCCAAAAACGGAGCCTCGGTGAGTGACGCCGAGCTGGCCACATCTACCCTGGCTACCCCTACCCCCAGCCCCCCACCCCACCTGAGGTCAAACACAACTTTGATGCAGCCATCAATGAAATCGACTTTGACATCCCTGATCTACTCCTAGCAATTCCTCCACTTTCTATTCTGTGAAGTTTTTTGCTGTCATAAACCAGGGTCCCTCCATGCCTCTGGTGACAGTCCTTGGTATCCACAAATGAGTAGCAAGCTTGCTGCCATGTTCAATATTCCTATATGGCTCTGGGCAGATGGGTAGACCTTTTAACCCCCCAAATCAAAGCAATTTCTAAATGCTTCTCTTTGTTCCCAGAAGTCAACCTCGGAGGGTTTCATCTCACTCCAGCGCTTTAGAATAGAGAACTAATTTAAAAGCATCTGTAAGGAACACTGATGCAGAATGAAAAGAATATCTGACTCGGCATATCGTTAAAACCACAGAGAAGCATTTTTAGTGGTTAGGTGCCTGGTCATTTCTAACCACTGAACTACAAAATTCAGCCTGACGTCTGATGAAATTCAGGCTTTGGGCTGGAATGATTTTTTCAGGATCTGTACAGAAATCACTGTGGAGTGATATGAGAGGTGCATTGCTCTCGAAAGGCAAGACAAGAAACAGCGGATGGAAATTAACTAAGGGGAGAAGCAACCTAGAACTAAGGAGAAATTTCCTAATGGAGAGAACAATTAACCAATGGAATAGCTTGCCTTCAGAATAACAATTAGATTTGGAAGGGACTTTCAAGGTCTTCTAGTCCAACCCCCCTATAACTGTGATGGCGAACCTATGGCTCACGTGCCACCATATCAGTGGGCATGTAAGTTCAGCTCCGGCGTGTATGTGCGCTCTGGCCAGCTGATTTTCGGGCCTTCTGGACCCACCAGAAGTAGGGAAACAGGCTGTTTCCTGCTTCCGGAGGGCCTCGGAGGTGGGGAAGGCCTGTTTTTTGCTGTCCCTAGCCTCCAGAGCCTCTCTAGGAGTCTGGGGAGGGCGAAAATGGCCTCCCCCCGGAGGTCCTCCGGAGGCCAAAACTTGGCAAATTGGCCATTTTCGGCTTGCAGAGGATGTCCGGGGGAAGTAGGGAAGGCTGTTTTCGCCCTCCCCAGACTTCTAGAAAGGCTCTGGAGCCAGGTAAGAGAAAAACAGGCCTACCAGGCCATCACGTGCCAGGAGTGGGGTGAGCGGGGTGGTGTCGTGAGTACACGCGTGAGGGTGGGGCGCATAGAATTATGAGTGTGGACACGCACATGCACGACCCCCCCCCCTCCTGGCACGCGATGGCAAAAAGATTAGCCATCAGTGCCCTATACCATTTCAGATAAATGGTTGTCAAATCGCTTCTTAAAAACGTCCAGTGTTGGAGCATTCACAACTTCTGGAGGCAAGTTGTTCCACTGATTCATTGTTCTCACAGTCAGAAAATTTCTCCTTAGTTCTAAGTTGCTTCTCTCTTTGATTAGTTTCCATCCGTTGCTTCTTGTCCTTCCCTCAGGTGCTTTGGAGAATAGGTTGACCCCCTCTTCTTTCTGACAGCCCCTCAAATAGTGTAACACTGCTGTCATGTCACTTGTAGTCTTCTTTTCATTGAACTAGACTTACCCAGTTCCTGCAACCATTCTTCACGTTTCGGGTGTTTTAAAGAACAGCCCTGAAGCTCGAAAGAAAAGGCTGACAACGGGTTGACCACCTCTTCTTTGTGGTAACCCCTAAGATATTGGAAGACTGCTATCATGTCAACCCTAGTCCTTCTTTTCATTAAACTAGACATACCCAATTCCAGCAACCATTCTTCGTATGTTTTAGCCTCCAGTCCCCTAATCATCTTGGTTGCTCTTATTTGCACTTTTTCTGGACTCTCAACATCTTTTTTACATTGTGGCGACCAAGGCTGGGTGCAGTATTCCAAGTGTGGTGTTTCCAAGGCCTTATAAAGTGGTATTAACACTTCCGCTGTGGGTGCTCCATCACTGGAAGCTTTCAAAAAGAGACCGGATAACCATTTATCTGAAATGGTATAGGGCTGTGATGGTGAACCTATTGCACAGGTGGCATGCGGAGCTATACCTGTGGGCACATGAGCTGCTACACTAGCTCAGCTCCAGCGTGCATGTGCGCGCCAGCCAGCTGATTTTCGGTTGGCCCCACCCACGCCACCCCTCCCCTCCCAGGAGTCTCCACGCAGCCTGTTTTGAATGCCAGGTAGGTACAGGGCTTGCACAAGGCTCTGAGAGGGCATTTTTGGCCTCCGGAGGGCCTCCTGGGGGGCAGGGGGGAGGCCGTTTTCAGCCTTCCCAGCCTCCAGGAAAGTTTCTGGAACCTGGAGAGGGCGAAAAACGGGCCTACCAGAAGTCAGAAAACGGGCCGTTTCTGGCCTCTGGAGCGCCTCGGGGGGCGGAGGCCATTTTCGCCCTTCAGAGGCTTTATGTAGGCTTAATAGACCAAAAACGGGGTGCAGGGGACATGTGCGCATGTGCGGGGGGCATCCTGGTGGCATTGAATTATGGGTATGGGCACGCGCACGCATGACACTCCCTCACGCTTTTGGCATGCGACGGCAAAAAGGTTAGCCATCACTGGTATAAGGTATCCTGCTCGAGCAGTGGGTTGGACTAGAAGACCTCTGAGGTCCCTTGCAACTCTATTCCATATTGCATATGCTAAAGTAATGAATGAGATTTCCAGGCAAACAAAAAAAAACCCCAAAACCCTACACAGCTTTGCTACAGTTTTGGAAAGTGTGAGTACAGGAGGTGTTCCATGAATATCAGGAACTGTGGGTTTTCCCTTATTAAATCAATGACTTCTCTCAAAATCCATATTTTATGTGATTCCAATGGGGCTACCCTTGAAGAGTGTTCGGAGACTACAGTTGGTCCAGAACGCAGCTGCGAGAGCTGTCGTGTGTACACCTAGATACACCCACATTACACCAATTCTCCGCGAGCTGCACTGGCTCCCTATTGGTCTCCGGGCACAATTCAAGGTGTTGGTTATTACCTTTAAAGCCCTACATGGCTCAGGGCCAGGTTATCTTCAAGACCACCTTCTACCGCACAGCTCCCATCGACCAGTAAGATCCCACAGAGTTGATCGCCTCCAGGTCCCGACAGCTAAACTATGCCGGTTGGCGGGCTCGCGGGGGAGGGCCTTCTCTGTGGCTGCCCCAGCTCTCTGGAACCAGTTACCTCTTGAGATCCGGATTACCCCCACCTTATTGGCCTTCCGAAAAGCGGTGAAGACCTGGCTTTTCCGGCAGGCCTGGGCCGTTGATCTTGCTGTTGCAATCTTGTGAGATCCGGTCAGGAATGGTGTGCACGGGCTTTTAATGTTTTTAAAATGTTTTTATAATGTTTTTAAATAATTTTTCTATGTTCATTGTTCGCATTATTTTTGTTGTAAGCCGCCCAGAGTCCCTTGGGAGTTGGGCGGCACAGAAATGCGATAAATTAAATTAATGCAACCCAGAAGCAGCCATTTGAAGTCAAAGGAATATAACATCGCAGATTCCACACTTTTGAGATCTTGCCAGCCCTCAAGACAGATACAAACCTCGTTGGGGTTGCAGGACCTTGTGATTTATAACTTCACACATAGATTGGAATCACACAGCACACTGGGCTAAAATATGGCTCCTTGATTTGTGATTCACTGTGTCACGGAAACACAGCCAAGAGAGAGATTAGCCTTCGGTAGGTAAGGTGGACTGAGAATCTCTGACTTCTAAACTCGCCTAGCCATTTGGCATATGATTAAGACAGTCCGTATTTATTGCCAGTGCTTACCAGTATTTGCACGCTCACACTCCAAAAAAAAAAAATGCTAGAAAGAGCAGCAAACAATGGTTTCAATACGAACATATGCTGTAACATCTAAGCAAGTCAGGCAAAACGTGGGATCCTCTTATTCATTTATTTTTCCCACGCTTAATTCAATTAGTCACCGCCTGTGATGCAATGAAGCAGCAATTGATTTAATAAAGGCACACTTTCTGATATTCATGAAACGCCTCCTGGTCATACACATTTCAAAACTGAGGCCAAACAATGGTTTTGGTTCTTTCGTTTGCCTAGAAATCTTTCAAAAATTGCAGGAATGTCTAATCTACCGTTCCTGTCCTACTGTTTCCATTATTCGTACTCATTTCTTATGTATATACTTATACCTGTTTATGTTTATATGTTACGTTCATATTTATACTTCTCATACATGCTTGACAAACTAAATAAATAAAAATGAAACAAATAAATAAAAAATAAAGTCCTATCTGTGCTACTGTCAGCCAAGGAAGAGGGAGAGAAGCTCCCTCCCTTCTTTCCTTCCACTTTTCTCCCTTTCCTTTCTCTTTCCTTCTTTCCCCACTTTCCTTTCCCCCATCTTTTATTTTCTTTTCATTTCCTTCTCTTCCCTCCTTCTTTTATCTTCCCTTCCCTACCCTCCTTCTTTTATTTTCCTTTCCTTTCCCCATCTTTTATTTTATTTTCCTTTCCTTCTTTTCCCTCCTTTTCTTCCCTTCCCTACCCTCCTTCTTTTATCTTCCTTCCCTTCCCTTCCCTTCCTTTCCTTTCCCACTCGTCTTCCTTCCTTCCGCTCACATTTCTCCCTTCCCTTGTCTTCCCCTTCCCTTTTTCATCCGTTTATTTCTTTTCCTTCCCCATTCATTTACTTTCCCTCTCCCTCCCTTCTCCATTCGGTCAGACCATAAAATTGTCTGACAGATCCTTTCCAGGGGAGGTTTTCTTTAAAAAAAAAAAAAAAAAAAGATAATGTAGCTTTCTCAACCTGGCAGCCTCCCATGGGTGGGCTTGGCATCTCACCGACCCAAGAAGAATTGTGGGACTCGGACTACCTGGAGAACCATCTGATGATCTTGCCAGAGCTCCTGATGTTCTCCCAGAAGGACAAAGGTGGGGGTGGGGGGTTTCTCCAGGGACTTACTCAGGATGCCATCTTTTACTATAACAAAGTAGATCCTCCAGTCAGGGCTTGTCATCATCTTTTGGAACCTGGCTGGGGAAAGAGGGATGAGGGGGAAAAAAAAGAAAAGAAAAAAAGATGGGACCGGGGTGCAGGATGCGTCTCCCCAACTCCGGAGCGCCCGGCTTTCCTCAGCACGTCGCATCCTCAGGCCTTATTTTTATATATATTATATATATATATATATAAGGAAAGGAAATGTACCGCTCTTCCCCCAGGGACCTTCCGGAGAAGCGAAGACGGCCGGTGGTGAAACCGCAGCTTTTGCCCCGGGGAAGAAGTTAAAGGAAAGGGGGGGGGGCCTCGGAGAGCGCTGAAGAGCCGAAGGGTCCCCCCGAGGGCATCTAGCCGTGCCGTCCCTCCGCAGTTCGGCCACGCCACCGCGAGGCGCCATCGCGGCGGGAGGGTGAGGGGAGTGGAGGCGAAAGGCGACCGGCCGGCCGGCCGGCGCGACGCTTGCTTCCAGGCCTCGGCCGGCAGAGGGCGAGCCGTGCCCGCGGGCTTGCCCGGCTCTCTCTCCCACCTGCGCCAACCAAGCGAGCGCAGGAAAGCGGAACCGGGCGGCCGCCTCTTTCTCTCTCTCTCTCTCCCCCACCCTCCCCGCCGAGCCCAGCGCCTCCCCTACCTGGCGACGAGGGAGCGGCGCCCGGCTCCGCCCGCTCGCCTCGCCGGGCAGCGGCTGCTCCTCTCCCCCCACCTTCCGCCTTGCCGCTCTTCGCCGGCCGTTGGGTAAATAAGTCGGGGCCGAGAGGCCGGGCAAAGGTCGCGCGGGGCGCTTTTCCACCGGCCGTCGGAGCTGCGTCGGCCGGCTCCCCTGTGTATCTCCACCGCCACCGCCACCGCCACCGCCGTCTTGGGCTTGCATGCTTCGGAGTTGCCTCGGGACTTTCCTCCGGGGCGCCAGCGCCGCGCTCGGCTTTGCGCATCGCCGGCCGGGACATGTCGGTGACGGAGCTGTACAGCAAGGTAAAAAGGGAAGGGAAAGAAAGGTGGGAGGGTCTGTCAGGCCGGGGCTCCCTGGATCGCTTTTGCTTTCCTCTCCTCTCCTCGGTCTCCTTGCTTTCCCCGGAGCCGCCTGCGGCGCGCCCTGCGGTTTCCTTCGCGGCCGGTTGAGTTTGTTCCTGGAGAGTGCAAGTCCGCCCTCGCTCGCCCGCTCGCTCGCTTTCAGGGCAGCCCGGCTGGGAAAGAAGGCGGCGGCGGCAAATCGTTGGTGTTCCCATTTCCCGGAGGGGGAAACTGAGGCACGGTTGTGGGGGGGGGTGTGCGTGTGTGATCCCCGCTGAACGCGGAGGCTCCTTTGCGGCGCTTCACAAAACGCTGCTTGGCTCTTTTTTCTTCCAGGATGGTTGTGAGAATAAGCGCTGCTGCCTGACCCGCGAGTTTCCAAAGTCCCGGGTGGGGTGGGGGATGTGGTGGTGGGGGATTTGGACAGGTGCGGCTCGAATCAAGGCCGATCTCCAGCCGCGGGGTGGTGGTGGCGGCTCTTCCCCTCGTCCAGTAACAGAGTTGGAAGGGACCTTGGAGGTCATCTAGCCCGACCCCCTGCTCACGCAGGAGATCCGTATTAGGGATTCGAACCGCCGAACTGCCGACCTTTTCTGATCGACAAGCTCAGCGTCTTAGCCACTTGAGCCCCTTTTTCTTTCCGCGGCTTCCCCGATTTTTTTTCTTTTCTTTTTCTTGGCTTGCTTCGCCTTCCAACTTCTTGGCTAGGAAGCGGGCGGGTTCCATCCGTGGGACCCGAGTGGAAAGTGGACGTGGAGGAGTTCCCGGGTCCGCCCTCCTGCAGTTCCCGCTCTGCTGACTTAGGAGTCCGGCGTGGTCCCGGAGAGACCCCCTCGCCCCTTCCCGGCTCTTGGGATGGGGTGGAGGGACGACGCTTTCCCGCGGCCAGGAATTTGCCGGTTTTGCAGGGCGTCCGATTTCGTATCTTCCAATAAAAGATGCAAGAAGTAACCTTTTCCCACGTGGATCTGGATGGATCCCTCCAGGTTAGTCCCGGGACCATAACTTTTCCCAATCCCCCAACCACCACCAGCCCGGCGTTGGGCAGGAAATGGAATTCTGGGAATTGCAGTCCCAACTCATCCAGAGGGTGGCAGGTGAGACTCTTCATAAAGTGATTCCTTATTTAGAATAGAATGAGCTGGAAGGGACCTTTGGAGGTCTTCTAGTCCAGCCCCATGCTCAAGCAGGAGAACCTATACCAGAACCTATACCAGATCTCCGGGCTTTCCGCTGGGCCCTCAAAACATTCTTATTCATGCAAGCAGGCCTGGCCTAACCTGCCTTCAAACCATTAAATTCTTTAAATTTGGATCTACCCTATAAATTTGAGAATGTTTTAATTTAATTCTATTCTATATCAATCTATTCAATTGTATTTTTAATCAGTTTCTAAATATTTATAGTCTGTATTTATTGTTAACTGTTCACCGCCCTGAGTCCTTCGGGAGTAGGGCGGTATACAAATCTAATAAATAAAATAAAATAAAATAAAACCTATATACCAGAGCCTAAGTGGCGCAGCAGACTAACGCTACTGTTAAAAGTAGTATTTAGCTTCCAGCTGCCTGCAATTACTGCGAGTTCAAATCTCACCAGGCTCGAGGTTGACTCAGCCTTCCATCCTTTCTAAGGAAAGTAAAATGAGGACCCGATTTGTGGCGGCAATAAGCTGACTTTGTATAAAATATACAAAAGTATGAAGGCTACTGCTTAACGCATTGTAAGCCGCCCTGAGTCTCTGGAGAAGGGCGGCATATAAATCTAAATAAATAAATAAAAAATAAATAAAATAAATAAACAGTTTAACAGTAACAGGGTTGGAAGCAGTGGTGGGATTCAGCCAGTTCGCACCTATTCGGGAGAACCGGTTGTTAAAAGAAATCTTATTTTGGTTTTTTTTCCACTTTACAGGGCTAATTCTGTAAGGAAGGCAGGAAGGAAACATTCTGGTGTTGTTTCTAGTTTAATCTTTATTGCCCTGTTTACAGAAACTGCCTCTCTGGTTAACCCTTATTACATTGTAACAGCTAAGGCGAAGCACCCATAGAGTGAGTGATGTTGAACTGGCCACGCCCACACAGTCACATGACCACTGAGCCACACCTACCCAGCTGGTCATCAGGGCAGAGAACCGGTTGTTAAATTATTTGAATCCCACCACCGGTTGGAAGGGACCTTGGAGGTCTTCTAGTCCAGCCCCATGCTCAAGCAGGAGAACCTATACCAGTTTAACAGTAACAGGGTTGGAAGGGACCTTGGAGGTCATCTAGTCCAACCCCCTGCTCACGCAGGAGACCTGTACTAGGGATTCAAACCGCCGAACTGCCGACCTTTCTGATCGACAAGCTCAGCGTCTTAGTCACTGAGCCACCTAGTTTATTTTTAGATAAGTGACTGTCTAGATCCGGGATGGCAAACCTATGGCACTTGTTCCAGAGATGGCACAAAGAACTCTCTCTGTGGGCACATGCGCCGTCGTCAGCTGCTCTTCCAGGTTCTGGTGCTCCGGTGCATGGGCTCCAGTTTCGTTAACCATCACTGGTCTAGATACTTCTTAAAAACCTCCAGCGATGGAACGCCCACGATTTCTGCAGGCAAGCTGTTCCCACTGGTTAATTGTCCTCCCTGTTAGGAAGTTTCTCCTTAATTCCAGGTTGCTTCTCTCCTTGGTTAGTTTCCGTCCATTGCTTCTTGTCCTGCCCTCTGGTGCTTTGGAGAATAGTTTGACCCCCCTCTTCTTTGTGGCAGCCCCTCAAATACTGGAATATTGCTATCGTGTCCCCCCACCCCAGTCCTTCTTTTCTCTAGACTAGCCCAACCCAAACCCTGCAGCCGGTAATGTTTTAGTCTCCAGGCCTTAGTTCAGGGGTGAAATGCTCCCGGTTCGGACCGGATCGCCCGATCTGGTAGTGATGGCGGCCGGTAGTTCGGAGAACCGGTAGCAAAAATCCCTCCCCCCCCCCAGCTGAGCCGTGCAATCATCAGAGGCTTTTTAAAAAATTTTAAAAGCATTTTTTCTACAACCTCTTTGGCCGAAGAGGTTATAGAAAAAATGTTTTTAAAAGGAAAAAAAAGCCTCTGCCAATCAGGCAAGTCAGCTGGGATCGTCAGAGGCTTTAAAAGCATTTTTTAAACAACCTCTTCAGCTGAAGAGGTTGTAGAAAAAATGGTTTTAAAAGTAAAAAAAACACAAAAAGTTGGCCACGCCTACTCAGTCATATTACCCCACCCCACCCCACTCCCCACAGAACCGGTAGTAACAAATTTTACATTGCTTTACTTGCTCTTCTCTGAACTTCTTCCAAAGTTCACAGAAGGTTGATGGTAATGAAAGATGATGGAGGTTCCTGCTGGAAGAGAGATTGCCCCTTCGATATCTGAGGTTTGTGGGTGGGCCCAACCGGGGACTTCCAGAAGCGAGCTTTATTTGAGTTTTCTCCATGGTGGTGGCTGGGCCAGGAGAACTTTGAAAATGCAATGTACGTTTTCAGATCATTCAGAGAGGTCCACCATTAGAGATTGGTGAACCTTTTCTCCTCCCATCCTCTCCCAATTAGTGGTTCACCTGCATTTGGGTTCATTTCCTCTGCTTTTGCTTAGCGTTGCTGAAAAACAGCAGTGCAAGTGATGGCTTTTATTATTTAGATGTAAAGATAACCACCCACTCCAGTTGACTCTGGGTGGCTTACAAAATAAAACAGCAATTAAAACAATTTACAAACACAAACAAAATTGTTCCTTTGAAAACCATCCCTAAAGCTGGAAGTTAAGAGTTTCTAAAGATAAATGCAACGATAAAATTCCAGTCTTTCTCTCTCTCTCTCTCTCTCTCTCTCTCTCTCTCTCTCTCTCTATCAATCCTGCTTGTAACAAGTCATCACCTGGCCAGTTAAACTGTGGCTTGTGGGTGCTACTTCCCACAGAACTGGGTGCCGAGAAGGAAGTGGATTTTGATTGCTTTATTGCCTTTTTAAGTTTTTGTTGCTAGACCTTCAGTTGGGACGGCTTTCCTTTGACAGTTGAAATATATGGCCCTAATTAGCTCCCTTTGTCTAGGATAGGTGCAAAGTACATTGTTTTACCGGTAGAAACCAAACAAAAGAGCCTAGTGGACTAGTGGGTAAGGTAACCAGGCTAGAAAGCAAGAGATCGTGAGTTCAAGTCCCACTTCCGTCATGAAAGCCTGGTGACTTTGAGCCAGTCATTCTCTCTCAGCCCAACTCGCCTCACAGGGTTGTTTTGGGAAAATAGGAAGAGGAAGGGGTGTTGGATACGTTCACTGCCTTGAATTATTTGTAAAAATTTAACAGATTAACAGAGTTGGAAGGGACCTTGTAGGTCATCTAGTCCAACCCGCCCCCCTCAAACAGGAGACCATGCACCATTTCTGACAAATGGCAGTCCAATCTTTTCTTGAAAGTCTCAAGTGATGAAGCTCCCACAACTCCTGAAGGCAACTTCTGTTCCATGGGTTGATTGTTCTCCCTGTCAGAAAATTTCTCCTTATTTTCAGGTTGAATCTCTCCTTGGTCAGTTTCCATCCATTATTCCTTGTCTGGCCTTCAGGTGCTTTGGAAAATAGGTTGACCCCCTTCCTCTCTGTGGCAGCTCCTCAAATATTGGAAGACTGCTATCATGTCTCCCCTGGTCCTTCTCTTCACCAGATTAGCCATGCCCTGTTCCTATAACCATTCTTCATATGTTTTAATCTCCAGTTCCCTAATCATCCTGGTTGTTCTCCTCTGCACTTTTTCTGGAGTCTCAACATCTTTTTCATAGTGTGGTGACCAAAACTGGATGCAGTACTCTAGGTGTGGTCTTACTGTCAGAAAATCTGTCCTTAGTTCTAGGTTGTTTCTCTCCTTTTTAAATTTTTTTTTTGATTTATATGCCGCCCTTCTCCGGAGACTCAGAGCAGCTTACAATGTGTTAAGCAATAGCCTTCATACTTTTGTATATTTTATACAAAGTCAGCTTATTGTCCCCACAATCTGGGTCCTCATTTTATTTTCCTTAGAAAGGATGAAAGGCTGAGTCAACCTTGAGTCTGGTGGGATTTGAACTTGCAGTAATTGCAGGCAGCTGATGTTAATAACAGTTAATAATATTGCTTTAGTCTGCTGAGCCACCAGAGCTCTTGATTAGTTTCCATCCATTGCTACTTGTCCTGCCTTCAGGTGCTTTGGAGAATAGCTTGACTCCCTCTGCCTTTGATTGATGGCTGTTCTGCAGTATTTGCTACTACTGTTTCTCCAGGACTTTTAAAAGAACAGGACACTCAAGATGTTCACAGCACCTAGCTCCCTGTTCTAGTTCAGGAACCTGGGAAATTGTAGGATACAGTGTAGTCCTCGAGTTCCCTTTGTGACCGTTCAAAGTTACGACATCCCTGAAAACAGTGACTTACAACCATTTTTCACACTTATGACCGTTGCAGCATCCCCATGGTCTCGTGATTTAGATGCTTGACAACTGACTCACATTTATGACGGTTGCAGTGTGTGTGTGTGTGTGTGTGTGTGTGTGTGTGAGACGTGATCACTTTTTGTGACCTTCTGACAAGGAAAGTCAACGGGGAAGGCAGATTCACTTAACAACCCTGTGACTAATTTAATGACTGCAGGGATTCACTTAACAACTGTGAGAAGAAAGGTCATAAAATGGGGCAAAACCCATGTCACAAATTCCTCACTTAAGCATCATAAATTCTGCGCTCAATTGTGGTCGTAAGTTGAGGACATACCTGTACTCATCCAAGCATCAGTAACAGCGTACTTACTATACCTTGTTCTGTGTTGGTGGCTGTGGCAGCCGGGCTGTCTTGTTTGCAGACGTAAAATTCTACCACCAGGATTAATGTGAACTGGGATGGTTACACCATCTGCTCTGTCGTTATGAAGGGAAGATCTAGGTTCAAATCCAGCTTGTTCATAAAGAATTCCCTTTATGAACAAGCTGGATTTGAACCTAGAACCTAAAATAAATAAATATTTATTTATTTAGCGTATGGCTGGTCACACACAATATTAAAACACTTCATTTTTACAGGTTAAAACAATTAGAAAAAGAGCAGTAAGAAAACCTAAGAGGAAAACAGAAATAACATTTCAGAGTTTAATGTCGAGTTTGGAGATCCAGTCAGTAGCTGTCGTTGTTACGCAGAGGAAGTCCCTAAAATCTCCTGGATACCTTCTGTTAGAGCATTCCCTCACTATATGTTGGATTGTCTGTCGGGGGGCCCCCGCAATTGCATTGTGCTGAAGATGTCTTTCCCCATTTGTACAAGGAGTCGGCACATACCCCATGAGTCGTTCTAATTCTATTGTATGCCACCCATATGTGTCAGGGTAGATTAAATCCTGGAGGTATATTATTAGGATTAATATGCTCAGAGATATCTTGGGGGGAATAGCTACTCCACGCTTCCATCCACTTTTGTGTGGTGTTCTGATGATCGGCCAGCAGCTTAAGCGCTGTCAAGAGTGGTGGGTTTCTTGACTTTAATCGGCATCTTAAGAGATCAGGAATGTAGCCATGAATGGATAGAGAGGAATTTACTATACTCCCGAATGAGAGTTTCTTGTCGTCGTAAGTGCGGGGGAAGTATGAGACTAAGATAAATAAATAGAGTAATATACATAGAAATCATAAAGAGATTATTGTTCATAAAGAATCCAGCTTGTTCATAAAGCTATCAAAAAGAAACTGGGCAATCATTTATCAGAAATTGTATGGGGTCTCCTGCTCGAGCAGGGGGTTGGACTAGAAGACCTCTGAGGTCCCTTCCAGCTCTATTGTTCTATGTTCATAAAATGCATGGAGCGTTTAGTCCAATTTTACTTTTGCTTCGGCTACCAAACAGGGAAATGAGTGCAGAGAGTCCTTGACTGGTGACCAAAATTGGGACCAGAATTTCTTTTGATAAGCAAGATGGCTATTAAGTGTGAGTTGCACCTGGATCTTTTTTGCCACTGTTGTTAAGTGAATCACTGCAGCTGTTAAGTGAATCAGGAAGTCAGTAAGCAAATCTTGCTTCCCTGTTGACTTCGTTTGTTGGAAACCAGCTGAGAAAATCTCAGAAGGTGATCACGCAATGCCAGGATGCTACAACTATTGTAAATACATGCCAGTTGCCAAGCACCCAAATTCTGATCATGTCACTGTGGGGATGCGAGGATGGTCATAAGTGCGAGGACCAGTTGCAAGTGGCTTAATTTTCAGTGCCATTGTAACTTCAAAACGGTCACTAAATGAATGGTTGTATGGAGAGGACTGTTGTAGTCCTCATAGAATGACCCATATGTCCTTGGAGGATGAAAAGGCTATAAATTGAAAATAGGAGAGGAAACTCTTAACAGCATTTCTTGTCCTTTCGTGGAAAAATTACATTCATATTAAAGAGATATCGTAATTATATGAAAAAACATATTACATATAACTTACATCTAATGTATATTAAAATTGTAATAAATATGTTTTAATATATTACAGACATTTTTATACTAGAGAGAGAATATTTCCCAATACATTTTAAACTTGTCTGGAGCTCATTCTGAAATGTTGGGCTTCCCAGTTCTGGAATTCCTCACATAATTAATCGTTGTACATGATGATTAACCATGGTTAATGCACCCCTGCTTTCTGAATTAAATTGATTGCCTGGATTTGTCTAGCAAACCGAACCACAAATTAAAAGGCAAAAACTTCATTTGGGATAAGTTCAACCCTTGGTGACTTGATGAGGATTGACATTCATTATTATCGTTAAATTGACATCCCAGCTTTATTTTAGCATAATTTTCTTTCCTCCTATTTTCAATTTCAATTTCTCAATTTCTATTCCATCAATGTTACTATCACACAAAAAACTGTGTGCTGTTTTAACAGTTAAAAATGGTTTGTCCTGCCCTCCAAGTTTTTTTTTTTTATTACTTTGCACTTTAGTCCACAATCCTCAGTTTTCCTTATTCTTTCCTTTCAGGTATTATTAGCCAAATATATTTTTTTATTGTTGAGGTAAAGCCATAAATGGAAGTTGTAGTCCAAATATCCCTGGAGGCAGCCAGATTGGGAAGAATTGTTTTAATGAATTATGGGAAACTTCCATAAAGTACTGTAAATGCATAAAATGTTATTCTCAGTTGACATGTTTTCACATCCATGTAAAATGGCACAGACATTTTGAAGATCTATAGTGATATTCTGCCTTGCGGTGTCTATGAAGTAAAATTAAAACAGCAATGATAAAACATCGTTACTTTCCATGCTTGCTCACAATTGTTGTGTTTATTTTGCATTGTTTTGTTTATTTTGTAAGTTTCAAGATCGGTACAGAAACGTCAGAAATTCTTACGTGCATTTTATTGCTTTTAGGTTTTAGCTATTGCAATTTTTAACCTTGTTGTGCCAATATATTCTGTAGACGCAGTCATCTACAAAAATAATATTTCACGCATTTTCAAAATGTGGCCTCTGTCCTGTAAACATCTTTAAAATGTTTAAAGTAAAACATCTTTAAAGTAAAACATCTTTACTTTAAAAAAAAACACCTTAATTTCTTATAAGTGCTAGCAAGCTCTTTCAGTATAATCCTAGGCATGGTTACTATGATGTAAACATTTACAGACATATTCTCAAATCAGTCTGTTGAAGACTGCAGACTCAGTTAATTTTGTTGTGCCATGCTAACATTGCATTTCCCTGAAGAAGTAGCCTACATACACCAACTTGGAGGAATTTAAAGATTAATATACGATTGAAACCGGATGTTTTTCTTTTGAGATGGATAGACAAACAGCTGGAAAAAAGACATTTGCTTTTATATAGGATAACTGCAGTGAGATTATTATTTGTGCAAAGTGGAAAGATTTGGCATTAACCACAATGGAGAACTAGTCGGTGAAGATAGCTAAATTGACTTCCTTGATGTTTATGTTTGTTTACGTTTATTTGATTTTTATACCGCTCTTCTCCTTCCGGACTCAGGGCGGTGAACAGCCAACTAAAAACATTATATACAAAAGTTAAAATAATTTTAAAATAATTTATAAAATTTGGCCCATAATTTAAAACATTTCAGTTTAAAATCAGTATCAAACTTTAAAACCAACATGGAGTCAACATGATGAGAGAAAACACAATATTCATGTTTATTGTTGACTAGAAACCTCTTATAGATGGGCGCCACATAAATTTAATAAATAAATGTTAATATCTCATGTCACCACACTATAAAAAAGATGTTGAGACTCTAGAAAAAGTGCGGAGGAGAGCAACCAGGATGATCAGGGGACTGGAGGTTAAACCATATGAAGAACGGTTACAGGAACTGGGCCTGGCTAGTCTACTGAAGAGAAGGACCAGGGGAGACATGATAGCAGTCTTCCAATACTTGAGGGGCTGCCACAGAGAGGAAGGGGTCAAGCTGTTTTCCAAAGCACCTGAAGACCAGACAAGGAATCATGGATGGAAACTGACCAAGGAGGGATTCAACTTGGAAATAAGGAGGAATTTTCTGACAGGGAGAACAATCAACCAATGGAACAGAAGTTGCCTTTGGAAGTTGTGGGAGCTTCATCACTTGAGACTTTCAAGAAGAGATTGGACTGCCATTTGTCAGAAATGGTGTAGGGTGTCCTGCTTGAGCAGGGAGTTAGACTAGATGACCTATAACTTTCAAGAAGAGATTGGACTGCCATTTGTCAGAAATGGTGTAGGGTGTCCTGCTTGAGCAGGGAGTTAGACTAGATGACCTATAACAGTGCTGGCTAACCTTTTTGCCATCGCGTGCCAAAAGCGGGGGGAGTGAGGGTGGTCGCTCGCACACATGCCCACACCCATAATTCAATGCCCCCTGCCCCCATGCATGTGCGCACAACCCCCCCCCTCCGTGCTCCCCTTGCTTATGGTACAGTGAGTCTAGTAGGCCTATTGTTCGCTCTCCCCAGGCTCCAGAGGCTTTCTAGGAGCCTGGGGAGGGCAAAAACAACCTCCCTCCCCGAGGCCCTCCAGAGGCCAGAAACAGCACGTTTTCTGACTTCCGGTGGGCCCAGAATGCCCGAAAATCAGCTAGCCAGCCCGCGCATGATGAGCTAGGGCAACGCTCGCGTGCCATAGGTTCGCCATAAGGGACCTATAAGATCCCTTCCAACTCTGTTAATCTGTTCAAGATCTGTTCATGTTTGCAAAAGTAGGGTATGTTTTAGCCCAAAATAGCAGAACAAAAGAAAACTCCCAGTCAATCAATCTGTCTCAAATGTCTTTACGTAGGTCAGGTGGAAAATTAGATTTTTTTTAGGATAGTGTGGTATAGTGTTATGTCAACACACTGTAACCTGGATTTTGATTTTTAGCCCCATATTAAAGAGCATGACAGGTACCCCTAAATCCAGTTTATTAGTGTTATCCTTGAAGAAACTATGATTTTTTTTTAAAGATGGCATGCTTAAAATAAAACCATTTTTTCCTGAAGGCTTAGAGTGCGTATGACTGTTTTAATGGGCACAGTATTATCTCGGCCCTCCATTGCTATTGTTTGATAATTGACAATTGGACCTGTAGGTAATAAAAGTAGTCCTTGACTTATGACTGCAATGGAGCCTGCCCATCATAGTCATAGGCCGTGACAGTCATAAAATGGGCCAGTCACATGACCAATATATTTTACAATTTTTTTCTGTGGTGGTTATTTAGCAAATCATTGGTTTGCCAAAAACCAGTAGTGCCAGTTTTGGGTGCAACCATCTCAAAACTCAGTCATGGGTGACCATGGGACACCATAAATGTAACTGCATTGTTAAGTGCCTGAACTTCAATTACGTGACCAGGATTTGGGCCTGACACTCAGAACTTCAAATCCAGGTTGTCACAAGGTAGATCCGTCGTAACTCTGAACAGTGGCTAAGTCTCTGTGGTCATAAATCAAGGATTACCTACATCATAGGAGCCTAATATCATCGGATCAAAGGCAAAATAAATTATTTTCAGATTTGGGTGCATGTCTGTACTGCTACTGTATATTTACATAAAGGAAAAAAAAAAGGATTTATGTGCCTAAAACTAGTGATATGTAATTCAAGTATTTTAAAATATTCTGACAGTTCTAATTTTGGCATTGGCAGAAGAAGTGTGGTTTTTAAAGTGTTTTTTAAGTGTTTCAAATTCCATTTGATATTTGGCATAAATATACACAGGTATATAAGATTGTATTCAGCTTTAATGAAGATTCTGCTTTAATAAATGCTACTCTCCTTTAGTCTGTTAAAAGGGTTAGTGCACCCCTTTCCTTCATTAAAAAAAAATCCTAATTCCTTATGAATCAGTCAAGCAGTTTGCTGATCTCCTTTTCTTCCAGCTAATGATATATTAAGGTACTTGCAAAGAAATTGTAAGCATCTGGAATCTTTTTTCCCACCAGCCTTAAATGCATTATGCTGTAGAGCATAACTTTAATTCAACTTTTTATTCTGACCTGAGCTGTAAAGTGATTCCACTTGGTTTCTCTTCACTCGCTTTTAAGGCAAGCAAGATACCAAAATTATTATTTTAATAACTTCTATCAAGGATAATGTGTTGGATAGGAAACAATTTCTTCTGGGTGACTGTAATTTTGAATTAAAGAGCAGTCATTAGCACTGCCTTCAATTATCAGGTGATGTTTTCGAATCTTGAGACTATCCATATTACTGTAATAGGTGTCCTTTTTCCTGCCTGCTCTGTAGTTTGCAAATCATGGTTTTATTAGTCATTTGCTTGGTTATGGGTGCAAGCATGCAGAGTGTGAAAAAAATGACAGGTGTGTACAGTATATATCATCTAAGCGTACCGTATATTTACTTAGAACCTTTGTATTCAAGAGGATTTCATTTTCTGTGAACAGTAATGGCTAGGGGTGAGCTTCAGATCCTTTAGCAACGGGTTCGCTGCCCCGTTGCTGGGTGGGCGTGGCCATGGTGGGCGTGGCCTAGTCGGCCGCCTGCACCTTGGTGAGGGGAGGGCATTTTTTGCCCTCCCCAGGCTCTGGAGGCTTTCCTTGAGCCTCCAGGAGGGCGAAAACAGCTTCTCCCGGGTCTGAAGGCCCTCTGGAGGCCAGAAACAGGCCTGTTTTCAGATTTCCAGAACCTCCAGTAGGCCCATCTTTTGCCCTCCCAGACCCTCTGCTCGGCCCCTGCATTTACCTGGAATGATGAACGGGCCGCGTGGAGACTCCTGGGAGGGGCGGGGCGGGGTGGGCATGGCCAGCCAGGGGTGGCATTTGGGGGTTCGCCGAACCCTGGCAATCCTTGGCTAGAGGTTCGCCCGAACCCTGCTAAACCCCCATGAGCCCACCCCTGTAATGTCTACAGACAGTAATGAATTATGAACACTAATCATTATTTCAATGAAATATTAATATCAGTGGGGTTTGATGTGGTTGCAAAAGAAAAAGGCAAGGGACAATTAAATGCAGTTTTAGATTCTATCAACCTCAGCATAATTTCCAAGCCATGGAAAATAATAGTTCCCCATTATTTTGTACTAATCAAATCTCATCTTAATATTGGTTCTGGACACCATACTTTAAGAAGTATTTTGTAGGAGAAGGAGGGGCGGAGTTAAAAGAGCGATCAGCCTAGAATTCCTATGTAGTCACAAGCGGACTAAGTCCAACCTTCCTTGAATTCCTTGACCCTTATTTAAGTCAAAGCAGGTGCTGACCATTAATAGAGAAGATTTCTGTACATAAGCTCTTTAGCAATAAATGTATTTATTTGTTAAATTTATTTGCCGCCTATCTCACCATAGGGCAGCTCACAACAGTAAAAACGAATAAATGAACAGTGTAAACACAACAGTGGCAAGATAGTGAAACAAAATAAACAATGAAGTAGACAATTAAAACACAGTAATATGAAATTAAAAGATGGGGGAGGAAGAGGGAATGCAGGGGAATGAAAATCAGTTTAAATCAGTTTAATTGGACTGTCAGGTGTAGAGCTGGTCTACTGTGCCTGAAAGATTTAAAAAAAAAATTGGAACAGATTCAGGAAAGGATAACAAGGATGTTGAAGGTGCAGAAAATTATTGGTGGTCCTCACTGAACAACTACTTTTTAAATGGCTCTTCAGACTTAATGATGGCATTGAATGAGTAGTATTGTGACCATTGCAATATTCTTGCAGTCACAGATTACAATCCAGATACCCAGTGATCAGTTTATAATTACCAGTATCATGTTCTAGTGTCCCATAGTCACGTGATACCATTTGCGATCTTTGCTAGCTTCCTACAACCAAAGTCATTGGGGAACCTAGCAGGAAGTCACAAATGCAACAATTTGATGTCACTCTTAATAATAAAGGCATGGGATTTGCTTAAAGACCAAAACCAGTACTGGAATTTCCATCATTGAATAGTATGGTCACGTGGGGTCATGCTTTACGACTGCATCACTTACTGATAAGAAATCCTGTTCACAATTAAGTTGTTAAATGAGAGCTACCAGTACATCAAAAGATGAAAGAAGTAGAAATAGAATTCTTTATTGGTCAACTGTGATTGGACACACAAGGAATTTGTCTTGGTGCATATGCTCTCGATGTACATTCGTCAAGAATCATAAGGTACAACACTTAATAATAGTCATAGGGAAACAGTCAATATAAATCGTAAGGATACAGCAACAAGTTACAGTTATACAGACATAAGTGGGAGGAGATGGGTGATAGGAACCATGAGAAGACTAATAGTAATAGTAATGCAGACTTAGTGAATAGTTTGACAGTGTTGAGGGAATTATTTGTTTAGCAGAGTGATGGCGTTTGGGAAAAAACTGTTCTTGTGTCTAGTTGTTCTGGTGTGCAGTGCTCTATAGTGTCGTTTTGAGGGTAGGAGTTGAAACAGTTTATGTCCAGGATGCGAGGGGTCTGTAAATATTTTCATAGCTCTTTTTTTGACTCATGCAGTATACAGGTCCTCAATGGAAGGCAGGTTGGTAGCCATTGTTTTTTCTGCAGTTCTAATTATCCTCTGAAGTCTGTGTCTGTCTTGTTGGGTTGCAGAACCAAACCAGACAGTGATAGAGGTGCAGATGACATGTGTCATGAGTAACTATGAAATGTGTAACTATGAGAAAAAAGAGTGAGAATAAGAGCAGTGTTCATATAAGTGAAAGCATGCATCACAGAAGAAAGACAAGATTTTTTTCTATAGTTCATCCTTAAAAGTAGAAGTCTTTCCTTCTTTGGATGTGTTGAAAAGACATCGAGGTAGCAATTTGTTGAGAAAGCGTAATCTGGATCCTTGCATTAAGCAAGCATTTAGAGTTGACTGTGAATCTTCGGTTGAACCTGGCTGGCTATGTGGCTCAAAAAAGGGGATATATTAAATGAAGAAAATATTAGAAGGTGTTCAGCAGTTGATTTTTGTATGTGGTCTGCTTAAAATAATACTGCTAAACTTGGATTTATTTATATGAGAGTAAAATAGTTCTGAACTTTAAGATGTCTTCTGCTTCCCACAAATCATTAGCATGAGCCACAATTGTCTGTTCAAATAAAGTGTCTGTGTTTTTACACCTATCAGAGAAAAATATAGTTTTTTTCTCCTCATTGAGCTTAACTCCTTTTGACTTCATGTGCCTGGCCATTTAGTGTTTTTGTCAATGATTCAGAAGTCTGACATTTCCTTCTTTAGGATTTTCCCTGATTTTCAAATCTAACCTATAGTCCCGTGATGGTGAACCTATGGCACGGGTGCCACAGGTGGCACGCAGAGCAATATTGGTGGGCACACGAGTGTTGCCCTAGCTCAGCTCCAGTGCGCATGCGCGCACTGGCCAACTGATTTTCAGGCCTTCCGCTCCCACCGGAAGTTGGGAAACTGTCTGTTTCTGGCCTCCGGAAGGTCTCCAGGGGGATAGGGAAGGCTGTTTTTGCCGTCCCCAGGCTCCTAGAAAGCCTCTGGAGCCTGGGGAGGGGGGAAAATGGGCCTACCAGGACCATCGTGCCATTGCGTGCCAAAAGCAGGGGGAAGTGTGGAAGGGGTCACGTGCACATGCGCGGGAGGATGGGGTGAATTGAATTATGGATGTGGGCACCCGCACCCGCGACCCCCCCCGCTCCCCCCGCTTTTGGCACATGACGGCAAAAAGGTTAGCCATCACTGCTATAGTCTATTCCTAGTGGTCTCCTATCCAGTTGTCAAAGAGGTCTGACCCTGGTAAGGTTTTTTTTTTTGAGACCAAAGTCAGCTAAGGGCTGCCACCTGCTGGGTATGTCTTGAAACCAAATGGGGTTACCAGAACAAACAAAACTAGAATTAATTGCTTCTCATTCAAGTTCATTACCTATGTTGCAAGATAACTTATCTGCGTATGTCAACCACTCTCACATACAGGGAGACTTCCTCCTTTCCGGGAGAACCAAGAAAGAAAAACAGGATGGAGATGGGATGGGAGGAAGGTGTAATTATCTTGGGAAGATAAGGAACAAAGAAGGAGGAGCTAACCTGGAGTAGTTGAGAAGGATGGAAGAGACTGGAGACTGCTCAGGCATTACTAAAGAGTTAAAATCAGCAAGCAAACTCCTCCTCCCAGGAGCAGCCACTTCAAAGTAATCTTCAAAAGTATCCACCCTTTGTAGCAAAGAGGCTTGTAAGTCATTTGTACCTCTTCCTTGCTCCTTTGTTTTCAACAGCTTCTCCTATTCTCATCTGGGAATGCAAGATGACTGCCCCTCCCAAGCCACAGGTAATAATTTTGGGGGAGAAAAACTCACTTTCCTCCGTTGTAATTATTTTTCTGGTATTTATGTTTTGAACCTTTCTTGGTTCTAATTGTTAGCTTGAGTTTTGAGAGGTTCTTGAGAACATCGTTCTGGTCTTTTTGAGAGCGAAGAATGACAGCAGCTTCAGGGACATCCCACGTGTTGTTGTTTGTTTGTTTGTTTTTTTTGCCTGCCTTGCTAAAGTTGGTATTTTATCACTCTGTGTCTGGATACGCACTTTGGGAGCCGTTTGCTAAATTAAGACCTACCTGGAGTTGTGTGTTTAGGAAAAGGCTAGAACCATGATGGCGAACCTATGGCACGGGTGCCACAGGTGGCACACGGAGCCATATCTGTGGGCACGTGGGCATTGCCCTACCTCAGTCCAGCATGCATGTGCGTGCTGGCCAACTGATTTTTGGGCCCACCGGAAGTCGGGAAACAGGCTGTTTCCGGGCCTCTGGGGGACCTCCGGGGGAGTGGGGAAGGCTGTTTTCGCCCTTGCCAGGCTCCTAGAAAGGCTCTGGAGCCTGGGGAGGGCAAGAAAATGGGCCTACTGGGCCCACAGTGCCATCGCATGCCAAAAGCGGCGGGGGAGCGGGGGGGTCACACGCGCATGCGTGAGGGGACTGGGCACATTGAATTATGGGTGTGGGCACACGCATGTGTAATCCCGCCCACTACCCCCGTTTTTGGCACATGACAGCAAAAAAGTTCGCCATCACTGGGCTAGAAGAAACTTGGGTGGGACGCATGAGGCAGTATTCCAACAAATAAGATGCTGGAGATTTACTTACTGAAGCTTCGCGCCCACATTGATGAACAAAAAGTCTTAAGAAGAATGGGTTGGAGAAATCCTCATGGTTGTGGCAGGGAGCAGATATTTCCCAGGGCTGTGAAGTAGTCAAGAGTTAATTCTTTTCCTTCGTACATCATCCTGCCCATCCAGCTGGCTGCAATTCCTTCATTTTTATCCCACCTTTTGAAGTGGCTTTTGAAAAAAATTGTTTGAAAACTAAATTATGCAGGATAACTCGATTGATTTCCTGGGATTCGGTCCGTGAAATCTGTAGTACGGCTAGTCCTTGACTTACGACCTACCATTGGGACTGGAATTTCCATTGTTAAACGTTTTAACTGTTGTTAAATGAATTCGTGCTTGATTTTATGACCTCTTTTGCCACGAATCTTCAGCAAATCGCTCGAGTTGTTAATCGAATTATTGCAGTTGTTAAATAAATCAAGCTTTAAGCCTGTTGGATATGCTTGTTGGATGCCATCTGAGAAAATTGCAAATTATGATTATGGGACCCTGGGACACTGCAACTCTCGTAAATACTCGTCACCATGGGGATCAGTGATGGGTTCCTCCCGGTTCGGCCAAGCCGGTAACGGTGACGATATGACATCACCGAACCGGTTCTCTTTGTCCAGGAGTTGGGCCTTCCCGCCCGCCCCGCATTATTCCTACCTTATAGGAAGCACGCGCATGAAAAGAACTGGTAGTAAAGCAGGTTAGAACCCACCACTGATGGGGATGCTGCCATGGTTATAAGTACAAGGACTGATAGCAATAGCAATAGCACTTAGACTTATATACCGCTTCACAGTGCTTTACTGCCCTCTCTAAGCGGTTTACAGAGTTAGCATATTTCCCCCAACAATC
>WNWU01000002.1:65757368-65794721 GCA_012654045.1 Ptyas mucosa
GAGGGAGGGAGGGAGGAAGGAAGGAAGGAAGGAAGGGGAGGGAGGGAGGGAGGAAGGAAGGAAGGAAGGGGGGAGGGAGGGAGGGAGGAAGGAAGGAAGGAAAGAAGGAAGGAAGGGGAGGGAGGGAGGGAGGGAGGAAGGAAGGAAGGAAGGAAGGAAGGAAGGAAGGAAGGAAGGAAGGAAGGAAGGGCACTAGCAATAGCCCTTAGACTTATATACCACTTCACAGTGCTTTACTGCCCTCTCTAAGCAGTTTACAGAGTCAGCACATTGCCCCCAACAATCTGGGTCCTCATTTTACCGACCTCGGAAAGATGGAAGGCTGAGTCAATCTTGATCATAAATCGCTCTTTCCCACACTGTTGTAACTTAAAACAATCACTAGAAGAACGGTTGTTAGTCGACGACTACTTATCTATTGCTTTTAGATATCAAATTGGAAGAAGTCTCTATTGTTTCTCTTCAGCTCATTCTCCGGTTCATCCAAGGATGATTCTGTAAATATGCAAGGCGTGGGGGTCTCAGAGTGGGGTGACCGATCAGCCCCCATTTGATGTTGTACAAGCAGACACTGATTGAGGCACTCTCCTCTGGAAAATGAAGAATATTCTTATTTCTTTGTAGTAGATGAACAGGCTGAGCTAGAAGGAGGGATTAAAGGTGTCACCAGTTTGGCTCCTGTGAATTCTGTGGATCCTTATCTAGCGCCAACTTGGCTTGACTCAAGCCAGGTTCTTGTGTATAGGTAGCATGTGATAAACTCTTAATCCTTTGAACTCAGCTCATGTCCCTGGTTCCTTGTGCCTGACATTCCTATACAGGTAGTCCTCGACTTACAACAGTTTCATTTAGCAACCGTTCAAAATTACAACGGCACTGAAAAATGTGACTTACAACCGTTTTTCACAGCTACGACCCATGCAGCTTCCCCATGATCGTGTGATCAAAATTCAGATGCTTGGCAACTGATTCATATTTACGACGATTGCAGTGTCCCGGGGTCATGTGATCACCTTTTGTGACCTTCTGGCAAGCAAAGTCAATGGGGAAGTCAGATTCATTTAACAACCGGGTTACTACCCTATCAAAGGCACTTAACAGCTATGGCAAGAAAGGTCATAAAATGGGGCAAAACTCACTTAACAAATGTTTCACTGAACAACACAAATTTTGGGCTCAATTATGGTCATAAGTTGAAGATTACCTGTACACATCATACAGAATTATTTTTTTTTAAAAAAAGATCTATGGAGAATGTATTGATATTTACGGAGAGTATCTGGGTTGTTTGGAGTTTATGGTGTCATTCTTCTGGTTTTTTTTTCTTACTATGCTTTTCCCCAAGTCTCTTTCAAAAGTGATAATGACTTCATCTCGATGTTGTGTCAGTAACACCCCCCACACCAAGCAAGAAATGGTGTGGGGGTTTTGTCTTACAGTTAGTTCTTGTTTAGCAATCACAATTGGGACAGGCAGCTTGGTTGTTAATTGAAACGGTCGCTAAGTGAAACCATGACTAAAGCTGATGACCTGACTTCAGCTTTACTTTACAGACCTGTGGAGGTCATAATTGTGAGGATTGGCCGTGAAATTATTTTTTCAGCACTGTTATTCATTCCAAACAGATGCTCAACTAGGACTCTCTGTATTTTCATCCATAAAATATTAAGATTTCTTAAAAGTTGAGCTTAATTCCTGGTTATTTACTAGGTTCATTGTTGGCAACCATTTCCAAGTATTCAGCCAGTGCCTTTCTCTGGGAATTTTTCCCTAATTCCTACCTATAATAATCTATTTGACCCTCCCCCACCCTGAGGATTTACTGGTGGTCTTCCATCCACGAACTAACTTGATCTGACCTGCTTAGAGTCCAATGTACTTTGTGATCAGGCAACTTCAAGTAAGTGCTGTAATATCACAAACCTGCTGTGATATTTTCCATAATTAAATATTGTAATCCTTACGTTGACTGGAAAAAAATACATTGCAAGTAGACTTTGAGCTTTTTCTAAGAATTGGTGGATTGGCTTGGATTTCAAGAGCTGCTCAATTTAGATTATTGATTAGATAACTTGATTCAATTTGAATGCTTTTACGCTCTACACTTTAACTGCGCCCTACACATATTTATTTACATTAAATTAATATTTTTCAAGAGAAATTGGACAGACGTCGCATTGGTGTCTGTGAATGCTACCTTGCTGGATAGTATCCACAGTACAAATATGTATTTGTCATTTCCAGTGGTTGGGACACTTTATGGATTGCATTTTTACTCCAGTATCATAAGCCCCGTGATTGAAGATGCTACAAATTGCCGGGAAATACATACCTCTATAACTACAGCCGACAGTTTTGTGGCACTTTCAAGTTGAGCTTGTTTATAAATGATTGCAGTACATTTGCCGGTCTTTAATATGTCAAAGCACCAGATTAACACGCCTGTCCCTCTGGGAGTTGGGATTCTAGTTAACTGCGTTTAAAATTCCAGGCGTGAATTTTTTTAAAAAATGTGAGATTCTCCCTTTAGATGAGTTTCTGTGTATTTAGAAAGTGCGCTGTTTTTTAATCTCATGTGCAAAAACCTCACTTCTTTTACATTGGCTGTTCTTCAGCTGCCTCTAAATCAGTATTTCTCAAACTTGGTAGCTTGAAGATGGGTGGACTTCAACTCCCAGAATCCCCCAGAATCCTGGGGGATTCTGGGAGTTGAAGTCCACCCATCTTCAAGCTACCAAGGTTGAGAAACACTGCTCTAAATACAGAAAAGTCCTCGACTTACAACAGTTCATTTAGTGACCGTTCGAGGTTACGATGGCACTGAAAAATGTGGCTTGGGACCATTTCTCACAGTTACGACCTTTGCAGCATCCCCCCCGATCATGTGATCAAAATTCAGCTGTTTGGCAACTGATTCATACTTGTGACCGTTGCAGTGTCCTGGGGTCATGGGATCACCTTTTGTGACCTTCTGACAAACAAATTCAATGGGGGAGCCGGATTCATTTAACAACCGGGTTACTAACTTAACCACTGCAGTGATTCACTTAACACCTGTGATAAGAAAGGTCATATAATGGGGCAAAATTCAGTTAACAACTGTCTTTGCGTAGCAACACAAACTTTGGACTCAATTACGGTCGTAAGTCGAGGACTACCTGTATGAATGATTTCGGAACTGAGTTTCAAAACGCAGAAATTCGAATGTTATTTGTGGAATATTCCTTGTTCCAACAGAAATGTTGGGCTCAATTAGGGTCGTAAGTTGAGGACTACTTGCATCAGTAGTGGGTTTCAATTTCGGCCACTACCACTTTGCTTGTGGGTGCTTGCGCACGCATGCAACACTTCTGCATGCGTGCAATGCTTCTGCACATGTGCAGAGATGTCCGGATGGGTGGGAGGAGTCTCCCGTCACTGCTGCTACCGGTTCTGGTCCAATCCGGGGCGAACCGGTAGCAGCCCACCACTGACCTGTATGAATGATTTCAGAACTGAGTTTTAAAACTCAGAAATTCGAATGTTATTTATAGAAAATCCTTTGTTGCCACGTTAACAGCTTGGCTTTGCTGTTAACGTGGCTGGGGATTGATTCAAGAAAAGTGAAACAAAGGCTGGCTTAGCAGGACACCTACAGCAGTTTCCAAGGAATGAATCAACGAGAAAACGCTTTTCATCACTCACTGCGAAGTTACTTTAAAAATGTTCCGGCGAGCAGAGCCCTCAGTTTATTCACAACCGCTTCCGCCCTGGAAGATGCCCGCAATCACAAAAACATTTCTGCTTTTCACAGTTCAGCTTTAGTCATCCTGGCAACTGTTCAGGTTTGTTTGAACACCTGGAACAGGTGAGGATAGAGACGCAATTAAGCCAGGGCTCAAAATCTGCCTGCAGATTCTCTGAATTTTTCTTCCTCTATAAGAGAATGCTTGAACATTGCTTCCTGAACATTTCTTTCAGATTTATTTTTGTGATGTTTCAAGACTTACCTTCTGGTTGAAGATGGTAGCAGTTGACGGTGCTGGGTTTGTTCTAGATTTTGCATTACATTTGGCAAGAGCCATGGTGGCGCGGTGGTTAGAATGCGGTACTGCGGGCAGTTCGATTCTCACCAGGCTCAAGGTTGACTCAGCCTTCCATCCTTCCAAGGTTGGTAAAATGAGGACTCAGATTGTTTGGGGGCAATTTGCTGACTCTGTAAACCCTTTAGAGAGAGCTGTAAAGCACTGTGAAGCGGTATATAAGTCTAAGTGCTATTGCTATTAAAGGTAGTCCACAACTTACAGCCATTTGTTTAGAGCAGTGTTTCTCAACCTTGGAAGCTCGAAGATGGGTGGACTTCAACTCCCAGAAGGGATTCTGGGAGTTGAAGTCCACCCATCTTCGAGCTACCAAGGTTGAGAAACACTGGTTTAGAGACTGTTCGAAGTTACAAAGGCTTTGAAAGAAATGACTTACAACCAGTCCTCGTACTTACAACCGTCATAGCATGCCCGTGGTCATGTGATAGAATTTGGGAGTTTGGCAGCCGGTATGTATTTACGATGGTTGGAGGCCCTTGGGTCATCTGATCTCCATTTGCAATCTTCCCAGCTGGCTTCCCACAAGCAAAATCAATAGGAGAAGCCAGATTCGCTTAACGGCCGTGTGATTCATTTAACAACCGCAGCAATTCAAGTAGCAACCATGACAAAAAAGGGGAGAAAAACTGAGCATGGTTCACTTAACAATTGCCTTGCTAAGCAATAGAAATTCTGGGTTGCTACTTTGGTCGTAACTTGAGAACTACCTATATAGAGATTTTCATCACTTGGGATCCTTCCAGGCTGCCCACGTTAACTTTAGTCTGAAAAAGAAATCCATGAAATCAGGATTTAATTGAAAAGCATGTCGAGCTTCAGCCCATTCAAGAGAGAGTTACGCATATATCCCTGTACATTTAATGGCCATCTCAACTTTTTTTTTTTTGAAATATTTTTCCCCCCTAAACAAAATTTTGGAAGCAAATTTTCTTGAAGTTGAATGACTACTTGAAGAGTGGGACTGTACAGGTAGTCCTCGACTTACGGCTACAACTGAGCCCGAAATTTATGTTGCTAAGTGAAACATTTGTTAAGGGAGTTAAATTTTGCCCCATTTTAAGATCTTTCTTGCCACAATTGTAGTTGTTAAGTGAGTAACACTGTTGTTAAGTGAATCTGGTTTCCCCATTGACTTCGCTTGTCAGAAGGTCGTAAAAGGGACCTTGGGATGCTGCAACTGTCATAAATATGAACCAGCTGCCACACATCTGATTTTTTTTTTATTGAAAAAGTTTTAAAGGTTTTACATACATTTTCTCCCCCCTCCCCAACCACCCCCCCGACTTCCCAGAGCAAATACAAAATATAAAATACAGCTTAAATCCTCTAAATTCAACTCCATCTCTCACTTATCATAATCATTAAACAAATAGATAAATAAAAGGAAAGCAAGTCTTCTTTCTTCTTATTCCATCTAATTTAACAAAATTAATATCCATTTATAATTACAGCAGTTAATAAAACAGTTAAATATTACCTAATCAAACCTATCATTACTCAATTTAACTAATACACACTTAACAGATTAATAGATCTATACAGTTTAACAAGATATTTTATAACTTCTTTCATTGAAAACAAAAAAAAACCCCTCATTCAAAAACCCAAAATTTAAAATAAAATACTATATAAACTCTTCCGTCCTCCACTTTTAAACCATCAAGGTCCAATTATAGTTAAAACACTAAAAAACCCCCAAACATTTTCAAACTAAAAAATAATAATCAAACCTCTTATTAATTTATCAGTACATATTAACAAATCAACTAAAAACATCATTTAATAGCTATATCAAACATTTAAATTCTTCATACTAGATTAAACCCGTTGTTAATCTTCTTATCTTCACATCTTCCAACAGCATGTAGAATATCTTCATTTGCATCTACCCACCTAAATAAAAATTGCTTCTTTATATAAAAAAAAAACCCCGAGGGACTTTGTAATTGTATTTTCAAATAATATCCATCAAATCCAGCCAAAAATTAGATTAATAAATTCACATCTGAATTTGGATCACGTGACTACAGGAATGTTGCAATGTTGCAGGTGTGAAAAACGGTCATAAGTCCCTTTTTTTCAGCACCGTTGTAACGTTGAACGGTCAATTAACAAACTGTTGTAAGTCGAGGACTACCTGTATTTTTGCACATCTCTAAACAGATCACATCTCTAAACCCAGAAGAGGATCGGACGATGCCATGCGTGCCAGGCGACATGACTCCGCATGCCACTTCAGGCACACATGCCATAGGTTCGCCATCACGGCTATATACAGTAATTGAAGCCTGAACTATATTATTGCATGGTGATGTCATTAGTTAAATGCAATTAATGTACTTCAAATGTTTTCTATATTTTTTCCCCCTTGGGGAATACTGCAGAATCAAAGCAACAATGACAAGTCATTGAAGTAATGAAACAATCACAGTAATAACATAGGTGGTGCTAGGAAAAGCGAATCTTGTCAGTTTTGGTTTTGGTGTCGTTTCTCATTTTTCCTAGTAGATGCTCATTTTAAGTGGCTCCCGTATCAATCTGCAAAAGATGCCAATTAAAAAAAGTCGGCATGAAAATCTGCCCACCGTTTTCTGTGCATTTCCCCAGTTTGTTGCACTCTTTTCCTAGCCTTAGGAATAGTCAAGTTGTGAGTAAACTCTTCACCATAAAAGTATAGAAACACTGGTCTAACTGGTCATTAAACATCCATTTAGCAGGAGGCTGGGTCTCCATCACTAATCCTTGGCATGCTCCCTATCCTGTTAAAATTCCCTGCCACTTTAAAGGACATTTGTTAATCTATGGAGATTCTCAGTCATCCAGGCCATGGTTGTCCCACAGATGCTTTTCCAAAAGGTGTAAACTGGACTTTCTTGGTTTTTTTCCCCCCTTCAAAACATTTCACTTCTCATCCAAGAACTGAAGAAGCTTCTTGGATGAGAAGTGAAATATTTTCAAGGAAGAAACAACCACAAAGTCCAGTTGTCTTTTGAACAGCACCTTCAGGATTATTTTTTGACTTGCAAGATTCAGTCAATATAGCATTGCAACAAAATAGAAATGGTTTACCTGGCCATGATTCCTATTCTATTCCTCCCTCCTTACCCACGAGGCCTTCAACTTCAAACTTGCAAGTCTGAAAGTACAGTTCCCCCCTCCATCTCTTTTACTACTCAACAATCTAGGGAAGGTCTCTTCTGGGCTTCTTGCTTTGCCCACTATCCAGCTGCAGGCTGTGCTGTCTCTTATCTGATTGTTCCCTTGGCAGCATCTCTTTGCTTTGTCTCCCAAGGTCTTCCCCACATTCCATTACACCTTTTCACATACTTATGTCTCTAATTGCTCTCTTGTTGATGTCCTGAGGCAAGGAAGCATTCATTTGGAGACACCTTCTAAAAACCCCTAAGGAGAATCTTAATTCTAAGAGGGCTGTGTTCCAGGAAACCTGGTTAAAATATTATGCTCCCTCCCTACCTGTAACATGGAGAATAGTAAGTATAGGATAATAAGCTTGAAAGCTTGAATTTCAATTTCAATAAGCTTGAAATCAAAATTAGGAAGAGATGGATTAGATTTTTTTAATTCTACTGCCTCCATTGCTGATCATTGTCTCTCTTTATGCCCAATAAAAGGGACACAGTGGCTAAGACGCTGAGCTTGTCGATCAGAAAGGTCGGCTGTTTGAATCCCTAGTGCGCGTAATGGAGTGAGCACCTGTTACTTGTCCCAGCTTCTTCCAACCTAGCAGTTCGAAAGCATGTAAAAAATGCAAGTAGAAAAATAGGGACCACCTTTGGTGGGAAGGTAACAGCATTCCGTGTGCCTTTGGTGTTTAGTCATGCCGGCCACATGACCATGGAGATGTCTTCAGATAGCGCTGGCTCTTCGGCTTTGAAACAGAGATGACCACTGCCCCCTAGAGTCGGGAATAACTAGCACACATGTGCGAGGGAAACCTTTACCTTTATGCCCAATAAATGCTTTGATAGTAAATCAGGAATAGCTTATGGGAGGCAGTGATTGGAATGCCCAATTGAACTGGAATGTGCCTTAGATCAGTGTCTGTCAATCTTGGCAACTTTGAGATGTGTGGATTTCCAACTCCCAGAATTCCTCAGCCACCCATTAACTAAGGACTTGTGGTTGAGTTCTGGTGATGAAGTCTTCCTTGAGAAGGAGGGTTTGTTCCTCTACCCTCAAAGGTGTTAGTTTGCCCTTCCTCAAAGAGTCATTGCTAGATTTCATTGAACTGGACAATTCAATGTTTCCATTTCAGGGAAGGTATTGAGAAGGTGATCATGCCACAGCTTCAGAGGATCCTTGATGGATTATCTGGACGCCTTTTAGTCAGGTTTCATCCCTCCATATGGGATGGAATTGGTTGCGTTTTTGGATAACCTCCGGCAGGAAAGGGATGGGGGTAGTGCATCCATCTTTGCTCTTCATCCCCTCTCAGTGGTCTTTGATACCATCAACCATGCAATCCTTCCGGGACTGTTGATAAGGGCTGAGAGTCCTGCCCCTGGTCCCCTCTAAAGTGAGATGCTGGCTTTGGTTCTCTCTCCACTCCTGTTTCATGTCTACATGAAGCCACTGAGTGAGGTCATTTATCACCGGGGACGAAGTACCATCCCTATGCTGATGATAGCCAACTGTACATCTCCATCTTTGGCAAAATAAACAATACTGTTGATGTTCTGTCTCAATACCTGGGGGGCTACAGCGGTTTGGATGGGGAACAAATAGGCTCCCCAACTCAACTCTGGCAAGACTGAGTGCCTTTGGAGCTCAGGACCGTTCGGATCTAGGAATTTACCGTCTTTAATATTGGGTGTCCTTCTGGACTCCTGCCAAAAGGAAGTGGTAGCCAAGTCTAGGAGAGCCTTTCTGTAACTTTGTGTTGTGCACCAGTTGTATTCATTCCTGGCTTGGGAGTCCGAGTCACTCATTCCATCATCACCTCCCCGATGGATTACTGTAATGCAAGGACAGCAGCTATACGGGGCTGCCCTTGAAGGGGGTCCAGAAGCTTCAGATGATACAAAATACAGCAGTTATGGGTGCTTGCAACCCTTGTGCTCCGTGAGCTGCATTGGCTGCCAGCTGACTTCTGGATGCAGTTCAATGCTTACGAACTCTAAGGGCCGGGTTATTTGAGGCACCGCCTCTCCCTGGTGGCTTCTACCTGTCTGATCAGCTCTGGCAGGAGAGACATGTTGTAGGTACTGTTGGTGAAGAAACTTTGTTTGGTGGGACCAAGGAGGAGAACCTCTATGCCAGTGATGGCTAACCTTTTCCAGACAGAGTGCCCAAAGCGCGCGTGCCTTGCGAATGTGTGCATGCACCCCTGAACCCCCCAAATGCAATGCACGCTCGCCCCGTGCATGCCCGTGTGCCCCCCGCATGCGGCCCCTCATGCGTCCGTGAGCCCCGCATTGCCTCTGCTTCCCTGCATGCACGCGCAACCTTCTGCACGCACCCTGTCCCCGCGCATGTGTCCCACCTCCATGCATGCCCGTGCGATCCCCCGCACGCGCCCCGCCCCCACCGCATGCGTGGCAGAGACATGACCAGCTGGCTAGCGGGAGGTGCTGGCACTGGTGGGAGGCTCATTTGCAGCAGTGCTGAACTGGGGCGCCGGCTCACGTGCCCACAGAGACGGCGCTGTGTGCCACCTGTGGTATGCGTGCCATTGGTTCGCTATCACGGTTCTATGGCGTGGCACATCATTTTCCCCCAAGGGGGATTGTCCCAACCTTGTTGGCTTTCCAGAAGAGTCTTAAAACATGGTTCTTTCATCAGGCCTGAAGATGTCATGGACGTGTGAAACAGCTTAAGTGGATGTATTGCATGTAAAGCACTCTGTTGGTGGTGTTTCTTTTGTGTGTGTGTTGTTATAGCTTTGTCTTTTTAATTGTAGATTTAACGATCCTTGTTTTTAATTATTTTTGTTTATTTTTTTTCTTCTTTTTAATGGTGTGCGCCACCCGGAATTGCAAATGTGAGATTGTGTGGCTGTGTCAATTAAATAAATACATCCAGAAGGTAGATTTCATAGAATTGAAATCTACCTTTTGGATGTATTGTTGAAAGGGCTCTTGAAGGGAGCCCTAGTGTGACCCCTGCCCAGCGCAAGAGGACAATCCCAGATACAGGTAGTCCTCAACTTATGACCAGAATTGAGCTAAGCGAGAATCTACCTTCTGGATATATTTATTTCATTGACATAGCCATACAATCTCACACTTGCAATTTGTTTAGTGAGCTTTGCCCCATATATGACCTTTCTTGCCACAGTTCTTAAGTGAATCATTGCAGTTGTTAAATTAGTAACACGGTTGTTAAGTGAATCTGGCTTCCCCATTGATTTTGCTTGTCAGAAGGTTGCAAAATCAGATCACATGACCCCGGGACGCTGCAACTGGTTCATAAATATTTTGAATTTTGATCATGTGACCATGGGGATGCTGCGATGGTCATAAGTGTGAACTTCGAATGTTCATTAAAGGAACTGTTGTAAATCGAGGACTTCCTGTAAGTGAAATACCTCCAGTGATGCAGCCCCCAGACTCCAGAAAGCTGGCTCTTCCACTGCTTAACAGCTCCCCTGATTTTGAATCTGAATCTCTCTTTCAAATAACTAACTCTTCGACTGGATTTAATTTAATTTAATTTAATTAAATAAATTAAATAATGTTTAATTTATTTGGCGTTATTTTATTTTGCTATGGATAGATTTAATAGTGCTTTTTAAATGCTTTTAGAACTGTTGTATTTACCCTATGTAATCTTGAATTTTCCCCCCTTTTTTTGAGTGTTTTTAAACATCCCATGGGTGCCAGTCATAACAAATAGTAGCATATCATTTTTTTTTAAAAAAAAAAAGGCATCTGCATTTCCTATGTGATGAGACTTGTTGGACCTGCCCCACAAGTGAAGGTTGCAGCTGATGTCAGAATTTGAATAACAAATATGCAGTATTACCAGCTGTACATCTGATTACGTATTTATTCATTTAATCTCTCCTTTATTATTTTTATAAAGAAGTCAAGGTGAAAAACATATCCAATCCTCCTGATTTCCCTACAACAACAAGGTGGGTTGGGGAGAGAGAGGGAGGGGAAAGAGGGGGGAGAGAGAGTGAGTGAGTTGTGGCCAGTTGTGTCTGACTCTCTAGCTCATCCGAAGACCCTTTCCGTGATCATGTAACCAGCATGATTATGCGCCAAGGTGCAAGAAACGCTGTTACCTTCCCAGTAAAGTGGTACCTATTTACCTATTTGCATTTGCATGCTTTTGAACTGCTAGGTGAACAGTGTCTTTTGAGTAGGGCTAAAGCACTGATCCATTATTATTTGACCGGAAATTTTCCAGAGTTAGCCCCAGATTTGCAAGAATGGATCTGGAAAGCAAGCGGGTTAAAAAAAAAAAGGATTGAACTTTAATCTTAGGAAAATCATGACTTCTCTCGAATCTACCTGGTTTTTTTTTTTTTTAAAGGGAGGTGATAGCAGAATAATCTGAGAAACTTGGCTTGTTTGTAGCGTTTAATGAGTAGCTTTCGGCACAGCTTCAAGTGTCAGGAGCAGCCCCAGCCACTGTGTGGGAAGTCGTGGAACTGGCTCTAATTTGTCTGCATCATGCATTGTTGAGTACATAATTTGATTGGACATGGCTGATGCTGGGGTATTGGGGACAGCCACATCCTGTTTTTCTAGTTGATATCTCTTGGTCCTGCTGACTAAGACGTTCAGAAACATGATTCAGCACACGATGAGATTTAAACGCGGATTTTAGTGGTCTTGTGGAAAAGGCATCTTTTAAGATGACAGTGTCATCCCAAGGATATTTAGTAAGTGTCCGTATCATGAGGGATAGAAAAAATGTGTTGTTTCCCCACCACCACGTGTCTCTGCAATTCATTATTATTTCTTTCCATAGCTTTATTTCCATTAAATTCATTATTAAGGTGACCAACTTTTTTACAGTGAAGAAGGAGGACGCAAATAAATTGAAGAAAAAAAAAATATCATTTTATTCATTGCAACAATGAGCCTAATGTGTGCGTGTGTGCCGTGTCGTTGTTTGGTAAGAAGTAAACAAAGCCACTTGCGTGCGGCGCACTCTCTCAAAACAATTCTCCTGTGCGGAGCGCGTGCGTCTCATAATCGCGTCTCGCTGCACTGTACCGAGCCTTGACGGATCGTCATGTCAAATACAAATACGTCACATCGCACGCAACTGATCGGCTCGGCATCGATCCAATACGGAGATTTACAGATTAGTCTTCAAATATCGAAAAGGAGGACAAATAGGAGGACACTTTTCGAGAGAGGACAGAACTTACAAAAGAAGGACTGTCCTCCCTAAAGGAGGTGATCGGTCACCTTATCGTTATTATTTATTTCCATGTTAGCTATTTGCAGCCAGAGCAACTCCTGCCCTTTTGATACTTTAATTATTATGGCGTTCTACATCTGGCGTGCTACATTTGGATCTGTTGTATCTTGCAACCTAAATTCCACCTTTCTTTCAAAAAGAAGACATTAGACAATTAACCATATTGTAAAGCAGGGTTCTCCAGACTTGGCAACTTTAAGACTTCAATTCCCAGAATTCCTCCACCAGATGTGCTTGCTGGGGAATTCTGGGAGTTAAATCTAGCTTAATTCCCTCTCTTACATCTTTCAGCATAAAAATCAAAAACACAAATTTTAAAAATATTCTAACATCTTGATCTAAGTGTTTACCTTACATTTTATCACCACAAATCTTACTTCCCAAATATGTTCAACTCTTATTTTTTTTCAACTTATAAATCAAAATTTTATCTATATTCCTTAATCTCTAGACCCATTTCAGCAAATCTTTAAATCTTAAACTTTAACAATTACACTTAATTTTCCATATTCTCCTCTATATCTCCAATTATTTGTTTGGCTGATTTCCAGCATATTTTATTTTAGCTGATTTCCAGCATAGTCTCCTCCATATCTCCACCTAGTTTTTGGCTGATTCCCAGCATATTTTGTTTTGGCTGATTTCCAGCATATTTAAAGTCCACAAGTCTTAACGTTGCCAAGTTTGGAGACGCCAACTGTAAAGCAAAGTTACAATAACCAGATTAAAATGATGACCCCCCCCCAATCCAATTCTATTACATTGATCAAATGTGAAATAGCACATAAATTAGAAGTAACACAACAGCAATGTCAGATGCATGAAGTACTATATATGTTGTCCCAAAGGTGCTTTTTCAAGAGGCAACTGGACTTTCTCGTTTTTCTTTAAAGACATTTTGCTTCTCATCCAAGAAGCTTCTTCAGCTCTGAGCTGAATAAGCTTCCTGAATAAGGAGCAAAATGTCTTGAAAGAAAAAGAAGAAAGTCCGGTTGCCTCTGGAAAAAGCACCTTTGGGACAACCATGACCTGGATGACTGAGAATCTCCATAGACATTTACTGTATATGTTGTATTGCAAATATATATATACCATTAAATTGAAGATGTAATACTAATATTTAGTATTAAGAAACGTTAATTGAGTATTTAGTATTAAGAAATATTGAATATTTAAGAAGTGTTAATTTAGTTATCATCATCATTTTAGCAATTGTCTATCCACTGCAGGATGAAGGTCTCTTCTGCATGTTTACAACTCATACGGTCCTGAGCCTTCTTTTGCCAGCTGGGCCTGCAATACTTGGTGATGTGGTCACTCCATCTTGTTTTAGGTCTCTGGCGTGGATGCTTTTTATCAAGTGGGATCCATTCTATGACTGTTAACTTAGTATTTAGTGTTAAGTATTAATTTAGCATTTAGTATTCACGAGTGACATCTCTGCGCAGCCTTGTGAAGGATCATAGTAGTGTGGTGCGAGGTCTCGCAAAAGACCAGCAATTATTGGAGCTGGTCAGGGGCAGGAACAAGATGGAGAAGGCCAATGGATAACGGCAGGGATAAGGCAGTGGAGGCAGAGATGGGGAGAGACAGGAAGCGGGGAGAGCTGGGGTGCCAAGAGACGTGGTGGCGCAGTGGTTAGAATGCAGTACTGCAGGCTACTTCTGCTGGCTGCCAGCAGTTCGGCAATTCGATTTTGACCGGCTCAAGGTTGACTCAGCATTCCATCCTTCCGGGATTGGTAAAATGAGGACCCAGATTGTAGGCAGCAATATGCTGATTCTGTAAACTGTTTAGAGAGGGCTTTTAAAGCATTGTGGAGCGGTATATAAGTTTAAGTGCTATTGCTATTACTATTGTTGTAGCTGTGGACTGCCATGGGCCTGAATTGTGATCAGTTTTGACTTAGGGGCGCTACAATAGGTGTAACTCTGAGGACCGGTCCTAAATACCTTTCAATCAGCATTGTTGTAGCTGAACGAAAGGTCTATCAGTATAAATAATAATACATTTTGCCATCCTTGTCTAATCCCACGAGAACCATAATTGAAGCTGGTATCAGATGGCTTCCCAAAAATGGTCCCTCCAGCTCCAGAGAAGCTGTAAAAAAAGGTAGTGAAGTTGGAGAGAAATGATATTCCGATATTACAGAGTGATAATTATAGGATTAATAGTGACTGTTCACAAAACAATGAGCTGACAGCATCCATTCCCTGGCGAGTTGAATTAACACGTGTTACGATTAAAAGCAATTTAATTGTAACACGATTAAAGTTTCCTGTTTAACCCACAAGAGGTGAGATTTAAATTTTTAAATTTTAATTGACTGAGCTCTGGAAACTTGAGTCCCATTTTCTTTTGGAGGGTGAGGGGCAGAGGGAGAATTGGTTGGAGATATTGGTATGTTTGACCTGAAGATGAAAAAACTATAGGGAGGCATTGGAATTATTGCTGATAACTGCCGTGTAAAATAATTGTTGAGAATTATTCCAGAAGACATGATTAAATGCAGGAAGTCCTCAACTTAACAACCATAATGGTGCTTGGACTTTCCATTGTATATTTTGACGGTTGTAAGTTGAGGCATCCATGTGACTGACTCGATTTTGTAACATTTGTGATGATCTTTAAGCGAATGTAGTGGTTGTTAAACAAACACATTCACTACAATGAGCAGTTTTGCTGGAAACCAGTAGTAGATACCAGTTTCTGGCAAAAAAAAAAATATGCACAAATGTGACCATGGGATGCTGCATATCCCACATATGTGGGTTGGTTGCTGAGCATCAAGTATCCGATCATATGACTGCAGTGGGAGCAGCTGTCAGTCAGGCTCGTAAGTACCTTTTTTTGGGGGGGGGGTTGTTGTAACTTTTAATGGTGACCGGTCATAAATCAAGGACTACCTATAACAGGAATGAAGATTTTGGTAGGATATCGGAAAAAAGTTTTTAGGATCTTTTCAGCAATGAAACAGGGAGTGTGGGAATGGGCGGAAACACTGGATGGCCATCTCTCAGGACCACAAAATGAAGAGGTCTGTGCAAACGCACAACTACACACTCCCGACCAAAGAGAGAGCTAATGTCATGTACAAAGTTATCTTTCTGGATGGCAACCAGTGCTACATAGGAAAAGCAGAACATTTCTAAGAACTGAGGAATCCAAAACTGCGATAAAGACCCAGAATTGTAAATAGCAATAGCACTTAGATTTATTTATTTATTTGATTTGATTTGATTTATATGCCGCCCTTCTCCGGAAATTCAGGGAGGCTTACAATGCGTTAAGCAATAGCCTTCATACTTTTGTATATATTCATACAAAGTCAGCTTATTGCCCCCACAATCTGGGTCCTCATTTTACCTACCTTTGAAAGGATGGAAGGCTGAGTCAACCTTGAGCCTGGTGAGATTTGAACTTGCAGTCACTGCAGGCAGCTGATGTTAATAACAGTGCTTTAGTCTGCTGCGCCACCAGGGCTCTTATATACCGCTTCATAGTGCTTTACAGTCCTCTCCAAGCAGTTTATAGAATCAGCATATTGCTTCCAACAATCCTCATTTTACCCACCTCGGAAGGAATGGAAAGCTGAGTCAATCTTGAGCTGGTAGGAATTGAACTCCTAGCAGTGAGCAGAGTCAGCCTGCAATGCGGTATTCTAACAACTGCGCCACCAATACTGTATACCAGGCCTGTCAAACTGGCGCCTTGCGGGTTGGATATGGCCAGTGTAGGCCACGCCTAGGCCTGCCTGGCTCCGCAAAGGCAAAAAACATCCCGTCGCGATACGGCCCACAATGTGATCAGGTTTGACATCCTTGCTATATACTGTATACTTCCATATACTTCAAACTAAGAACTTTGACTCCAAAATACATGGAAAAAATTGGGTTCAGCTTATCCATGGACCAGATTTCACGGTTTTCTTTTTCTTTTCTTTCTTTTTTCTTTACAAAAATCACAGGTTTTAAGTGTTGACGTAAAAGTTGGTAGCTTCCTGCTTATCACAGCACACATTTCTGGTAGGTAGATAATCACCATGTCTGGAAACTGCTAACAATTATCATACTTCGCAGTTTTCAAGCTAAACATTATTAGTTGAGTGGGAGACAAGCAATTCTAAATCTTCCAGAGAATTTGACGTACGTGAAAAACAAGTTTGTAAATGCTGTTTTCCAGAGCATTCAATTTTTCCTGGTATTTTGGTTTGCAATTTTGTAGACTGGTTTATGCACCAATGTATAATCACACACATTTTTGCAGCTAAACATACATTTGACTGGGAAAATACAAGCAGTCTTTGCTTAATCACCACAATTGAGCCTGGCAATTCTACTGCTAGAGTCATTAAATGAGAAATCCCGTGACCACAATGGACCGATGTCCTCACTTCCGCCCCACTATTAAGCAAGACATTGCATGATTGTGACCTCTGATTCTTCGGTTGATTGGAAACTGGCTGCGAAGTGTGCAAATGGTGGGGATGCTATAAAATCCACTGGTTAGGAAGTGCTCAAATTTTGAGCACCTGATCATGGAGATGCTGCGACACTTATAAATCTGAGGACTGGTTGTAAAGCTACTTTTTCAATGCCATCATAACTTTGAAAAGCTGCTAAACCGGGCACGTTAAGCAAGGACTATCTGTATTGAAATCATAGATCCGTGATGGCAAACCTATGGCACGCGTGGCATGCCATAGGTTTGTGGGCACGCCAGCTGGCGCCCCAGCTCAGCTCCACCATGCATGCGTGTGTACCTCCCGCTGGCCAGCTGATTTTCGGGTCTGTGCCGCGCATGCGCGGGGAGGGGTGCTTTGGGGGACATGCTCACACATGCATGGAGGGCGCTCGCATTGCATTTTGGGCCTGGAAAGCCTTCTGCACCAACCTGAAAGCCAAAACGGGGAGCGGGGGGACCATGTGAGCCCCCCCCGTGCCCCATTTTGGGCCTGGAAAACCTCCTGCACCAAATTGGAAGCCAAAAATGGGCAGAGGAGCAGGGCGCATGTGCAGGGATGTGCGCACATGTGTGGGGGGCACACGTGGATGCGGGAAGGCGCTTGCATGTGTGGGGTGCACGCACATGTGTGGGATGGGGTGCATGCGCTGGGGGCACTCGCATAAGAGCCTTGGTGGCACAACGGACTAAACTGCTGCTGTTAAAGTAGCACTTAGCTGCCAGCTGCCTGCAATTATTGTGAGTTCAATTCTCACCAGGCTCAAGGTTGACTCAGCCTTCCATCCATTCAAGGTAGGTAAAATGAGGACCCGGTTTGTGGGGGCAATAAGCTGACTTTGTGTAAAAAAGAACACCGCTCAGGGCGGCCCAAAAAGCCCTACTAAGCAGGTATATACAAAAGTATAAAGGCTATTGCTTAATGCATTGTAAGCCGCCCTGAGTCTCCGGAGAAGGGCGGTATATATATAAATTGCAATAATAATAATAATAATAATAACAACAACAACAACAACAACAATAACAACAACAACAGCAGCAGCAGCAGCATTTCCGGGCTTCATGCGCACACTTTGGGCACTTGGCACCAAAAGGTTAACCATCACTGTCATAGATCATCCAAATAGCAGAAAGCTCATTAAAGTCTAGAAGAGAGATGGTGAATCCTTTGGAATCAGCATGTAAATTTTTTTAAAAATGTCTAAGTTGATTCTGCTGGTGTGTCACACCTACCCACCCCCAAACAGAAGTGAAACAATTCTTTATGTCCCCCTCCATCTAGGCTTCCCTGAACAGTGGCACTTAGTGGCAATGTCATGGATGGGTTTGAAGCAAAGGCCCGGGCATTGACTTCTGCCCTAGTGCCAGTCTGCCACTCAAAACCTCATGTTTTTTTCCCCAGTGCACATGAGTCTTTTTTTTTATTGAAAAGTTTTATTAAAAGTTTTGACAAACATACAAATCCCCCCCTTCCTCCGCCCTCCCAAACCCTTCTAAATCCTCCCTCCCTCCCCCCTCTGCCCCCAAATTCCCAGAGCAAAATACAGGGTATGGGTTTAACATCTATAGACAAGCATAATTATCCTTAAACTAGTAAACATATCTACCCCTAGAACTTTAACTCCACTATCAAAAACATAATACATCAGTAAACTAAATTTCACCCATACGCTAATTGATATTTTCTTGTACGATACTTATTCTGAATATAATCAGTCCATCTTCTCCACTCCAATATATATCTTTCTTGTGTGTAGTCCTTCAGATAAGCTGATATTTTCGCCATTTCCGCCAAATTCGCTACTTTCAGTGTCCACTCTTCAATAGTAGGCAAAGCCTCCTTCTTCCAATTTTGTACAACCAACAACCTGGCTGCTGATAATAAGTTTAAAATCAGCTTAGTCTCTAGTGATGTGCAGTCCACGGTGATGCCCAGCAAAAACAATTGCGGAGTAAATTTCAACCTTTTTAAAAAAATATTCTGCATCACCCACCAAATTTTTATCCAAAAAGCCTTAATTTTCTTACAAGTCCACCATATATGAAAATAAGTAGCATCCTCACAGTCACATCTCCAACATTTAGCTTGCGCATTTGGGTATATACATGACAATTTTTTAGGATCTAAATGCCATCTATGCCAGTGCTCATGAGTCTTGAAGAATAATTCAATAGTCCAGCACTCTCCTGGATCTTATCTTGTACAGCTTATGTTCAGGCAATGCTCTTTTTCCATCAACAGCCCTTGTGTAGGAGAAGAGTGGGCAAAGCAGGGGTGGAGTCAAGCAAGTCATCAGTCTAGAGTTGTTACATTCCCACAAATGGTCTAATTCCAACCCCTCTCAGGTTCCATTGACGCTTATCAAGCACCAATTTAGTGCTGACCATTAGCTGACTAGATTCTTGTGAATAGGTATAATCAATAAACCTGCTTATCTGGAACCTGCGATCCTGATTCATTGTGCGGCCTGATACACCCCATTCTCACGCAGCCTCCATGGTCTCTGAAAAGGAGGTGTACTTTCAAAAATAGTTATTGAATAGTTGTTGGTGAATGCTGGCATGTCACCTTTGGCACACGTGTCCTAGGTATGCCGTTACTTCAAGGCAGTGGTGAAATGTAAAATTTGTTACTATTGGTTCTGTGGGTGTGGCTTGGTGGGGGGGGGGTAATGTGACTGGGTGGGCGGGGCCAATTTTTTTTTTTTACTTTTACTTTTAAAAGCATTTTTTCTACAACCTTTTTGGCCGAGGAGGTTATAGAAAAAATGCTTTTAAAACGCTCTGACGATCCCAGCTGAGCCGCGCGATCATCAGAGGCTTTTTTTTTTTACTTTTAAAAGCATGTTTTCCGCCAAAGAGGTTGTAGAAAAAAATGCTTTTAAAAGTAAAAAAAAAAAAGCCTCTGATGATCGCGCGGCTCAGCTGGGCATGTGGGAGGGGAGGGCAGGGATTTTTGCTACCGGTTCTCCGAACCACCCGCCACCATCGCTACCGGATCGGGCGATCCAGTCCGAACCGGGAGCATTTCACCCCTGCTTCAAGGTGAACATTCAAATGAATGGACTACAGGTAGTCCTCGACTTACGACCCTAATTTGCTACAAATTATAGGTACAATAGATTCAGCAATACAACCGTACCTTAAAAGAGAAAATAGACAGACAGGGTGAGAGGGGAAGATACCGTTTGACTAACAGGATCGGCAAGTAGATACTTCAAAAAGGTGTTGTAACCAGAGAATAGACAAAGGAAGAGGGGAAAAAAAAAACTTGGAACTTTTTCCCTCTGCGCAGGGCCAGGTTTCAATAAACCCCCAGCGAGCGAAAGTTCAGTCTCCACGGTTTCTTCCTGCAAACCAAGGCTTCCTTGCAAAACTAGTTTAGCAGCCTCTCTGTCTGTGTGCTGCCACCTGCCACTTTGCTGAGTCATCTTTTGAAAGGCATAATTAGATCAATTGAGGCAGCCTGCTTTGTGCCTAGTATGGGAGCCGAGCCAAGCCGTTGCTCCTGGCTCTATCAAGCCTTCCTCGTTTCCAGGTTTATGATTTGGATACAGGTAGTAGTCCTCCACTTACAACAGGGTCACATAGCGACCATTAAAAGTTACAACGGCTCTCCCGAAAGGTACTTACGATCCAGACTGACAGCTGCCCCAACCGCAGCTCAGCTCAGCAACCAGCCCATATATGTGGCATATAGAATAGAATAACCGAGTTGGAAGGGACCTTGGAGGTCTTCTAGTCCAACCCCCTGCTTAAGCAGGAAACCTTATACCAGATTATATAAAGAGAGATAAGAAATAATCTATCTCTACATCTGTATCTACATCTGCAATTCTATCTATCTATCCCTTCCTTCCTTCCTTCCTTCTTATCTATCTATCTATCTACCATGTTTCCCCGTAAATAAGACCCTGTCTTATATTTTTTTGAACCCTGAAATAAGCGCTAGGCCTTATTGCCATGCACTCAAAAGTCCAATTGGGCTTATTATCAGGGGATGTCTTATTTTGGGGGAAAACAGGGTATCTATCTATCATCTGTCTATTATCTAATTGCAGATGTAGATAGAGATAAATTATATATAGATATAATAGATTATATAGAGAGAGATAAGAGATAATCTATCTCTACATCTGTATCTACATCTGCAATTCTATCTATCTAACTATCTATCTATCCCTTCCTTCCTTCCTTCCTACCTACCTACCTATCTATCTACCATGTTTCCCCGTAAATAAGACCTTGTCTTATATTTTTTTGAACCCTGAAATAAGCACTTGGCCTTAGTGCCATGCACTCAAAAGCCCAATTGGGCTTATTATCAGGGGATGTCTTATTTTGGGGGAAAACAGGGTATCTATCTATCTATCTATCTATCTATCTATCTATCTATCTATCTATCATCTGTCTATTATCTAATTGCAGATGTAGATAGAGATAAATTATATATAGATATAATAGATTATATAGAGAGAGATAAGAGATAATCTATCTCTACATCTGTATCTACATCTGCAATTCTATCTGTCTATCTATTCCTTCCTTCCTTCCTTCCTTCCTTCCTTCCTTCCTTCCTTCCTTCCTTCTTATCTATCTACCATGTTTCCCCGTAAATAAGACCCTGTCTTATATTTTTTTGAACCCTGAAATAAGCACTTGGCTTTAGTGCCATGCACTCAAAAGCCCGATTGGGCTTATTATCAGGGGATGTCTTATTTTGGGGGAAAACAGTACAATTGCAGTGGCCCAGGTCATGTGATTGCTGTTTGCAACCTTCCCAGCTGGCTTCCGATAAGCTACATCAATTAACGAAGTAAGTTTAATGACTGCATGATTCAATTAACAACTGCAGTCATTAGCTTCACAACAATGGCAAAAAAAAAAAAAGGCTGTAAAATCAGGTGCGAGTCGCCTTGCTTAGCATTGGAAGCTCAGGTACCAATTGTGGTTGTAAGTCCAGGATTTCCTCTTTGGATAATATACCCTATTTTTCGGAGTATAAGACGCACCTTTCCCCCCCCCCCCAAAGGGGGTGAAAATTTAGGTGCGTCTTATACACCGAATGTAGTCCCGCCCACCCACTGGCCCCCACCCTTTGGCCTTTGCCTCGCAGCAGTTACCTCCTTGCAAGCAAGCAGCAAGAAGAAACAGCTCCCTTCAGCGTCAGCACAGGCTAATTAGCACAAGTTGATTGGATCGGCCTCCTGACTCTCAGCTGATTTGCTCTCAGCTGTTTTGCGCAGGGCTCTGCTGCTTGCTGCAAGGAGGTAAATTGCTAGAGCAGATTTTTTTTTTCCTTTGTGCTAATCAAGCTATGCTGAAAACGAAAATGAAAGTAAAGCAGGCTATTTGCTGTTTGTTGCAAGGAGGCAAAATTCCTCAGAGGCAGAGGGAGATTTCTTTTTCTTCTTTTCCTCACCAAAAAAGGTAGGTGCATCTTATACTCCAGCGCGTTTTATACTCTAAAAAATACGGTAGATGGTGATCGTATGATACATGACAATGCAGCTGTCATAAATACATCACAGTGGCCAAACAACTGAATCTTGATCATGTGACCATGGGTATACTGTAATGGTCATAAGGGTGAAAAACGGTCATAAGTCATTTTTTTCAGTGCTCTTGTAACTTTGAACTGTCACTAAATGAATGGTTGTAAGTCAAGGACTACCTGTAAACCGTAAGAGTTAACCCTTTTCCGTTGGGGACCCCTGTTCTTCTGCATGTCAAATGCTCTCTGTCATTGACCGTTTCTTATGAAGCAAGAAATGATTGGAAAGAAGTTAGAGACTCATTGCTGGTTTGGAAGGACTCCCAATACACACAAATCAGGGGTGAAATGCTCCCGGTTCGGACCAGATCGCCCAATCCGGTAGCAATGGCGGGTGCTTCAGAGAACCGGTAGCCAAAAATCCCTGCCCCCCCCCTCCATGCCCAGCTGAGCCACACCATCATCAGAGGCTTTTTAAAAAATTTTTAAAAGCATTTTTTCTACAACCTCTTCGGCCGAAAAAAATGCTTTTAAAAGTTAAAAAAAAAGCCTCTGATGATGCCGCAGCTCTGCTGGAATCGTCAGAGGCTTTTAAGGAGAACTGGCCGAAGAGGTTGTAGAAAAAAATGGTTTTAAAAGTTTTTTTAAAAAAAAGTTGGCCACACCCACCCAGTCACATGACACCCCCACCAAGCCACGCCCACAGAACCGGTAGTAACAAATTTTACATTTTACCACTGACGCAAATGCTCATATGGTAATTATTGGTGACGACGGGATTTATGGCACAATAGCGGTGACTTGACTAGAAGTGAAGAGAAAAATAATAAAGGCCAAGATGATTATATTATGAGACTTCACATCTGCATCGTTTTCAGAGAAGAAGCTTTGCATTGCATAAATAGGGAGACGTGAACTAAGCCAGGCACTTTGAGTAAAAAAAAGTGTGCAAATCAAGTCCAAGTTCCGTCTGCGTTCACTTACAGCGTGAGCAGCTGTAATGGCACACAATGTCCTATGAAGGGCCTCTGGGGTGCATCTTGCGCTTTTGCTGAGGAAATGATCCAGATCCAGCAAAACTTAACTTGCATTACACAATTTCAAGCCATTTCTTCCTTGATTTAGAGCCCTGCTGAGCTTTATAGGGTGGGACAAGAAGCAATGGGTGGAAATTAATCAAGGAGAGAAGCAACCTAGAACGAAAGAGAATTTTCCTGACAGTGAGAACAATTAATCAGTGGAAGAACCTGGCTTTAGAAGTTGTGAATTCTCCAACACTGGAAGTTTTAAAGAAGAGATTGGACAACCATTTGTCTGAAATGATACAGGGCCGTGTTTGCGAACTTATGTCATGCATGCTGGAAATGGCACGCAGAGCCATTTTTCCGGGCATGTGAGCTGCCGCCAAGCTCACCTTGAAACTGTGCACGCGTGCGTGCCCCAGTTGGTGTTCAGGACTCTGGTGCGCAAGTGTGCAGTTGAGGGGACCCAGCTGGTCTTTGGCGCTCTCCTGTGCATGCGCGCTGTTGTGGCCCGTCAGTGGCCTGTGCGGATTGTAGCTGATTCTGACAGTGAGGAGGCTTGTGTGGTGCTGCGCCAGCAGCCTGTGCAGCTGGCGCTCAAGTCGGACAGTGAGGAGGCTGGAGAAGATGTGGTGCCAGAGGCAGGGATTCAGCCAGGGCCTTCAGAACCTCCAGAAGCACCTTTAAGTGAAGAGGATGAAGAGGAGGAGCCTCTTCTTGATGCACGGGTGCGCAGAACTGCCAAAAGGCAGGAGTGGCTCCTCAGGAGGAGGTCTCCTCGAGAGTAAGGCTTGGGGCTAATTGGCCACTCCCTTAGCCTATTTAAAGAGGAACGCCGACTGAAGCAAGTTGTAGGGAACAACTTTAGTTCACTCTACTTTGCATCTGGATTCTCTGCAAAATTGCTTCTGGGCTTTCTGCCAAACTTAGTAAGATTGTGATTACTTTATCTTTGGTTTCTTGTAGGCTGTTAAGAAAGTTTATTAACAGCCTTTGTTTTGAAAAAGACTGAGTTATTTTAGTAGATTTGTACAAACTTTGTGTGTGCTGTGTTCTTTGGGGTCCGTAGCTGGGGCAGAACACACGCATGTTTGTGCATGCACATGTGGTTGCGCATGCACACGAGATTGTGTGCACATGCGCAGACAGCATTTGCATGTGTGCATTGCACGTGCAAAAGCTGTGCGCATGCGCATATGGTGAGATTGTGCACACAGCGTGCGCTAGTGCTCATGCGCAAAAGCTGTGCGCATACGCAGATGGTGCAATTGCATGTGCAGCGCATGGGGAGGAGCTGCGCATTACCGCAGATGGTACGTGAGCGCGCTCAAGGCGCAAAGTGCATTCCTGTTTGGCACTTGGGAAGTAAAAGTTTCGCCACCACTGATACAGGGTTTCCTGCCTGAGCAGAGGAGTTGGACTAGAAGACATCCAAGGTCCCTTCCAACTAGTCCAGTCCAGTCCAGTCCAGTCCAGTCAAGATTTAGAGGCTTAGAAACTTTTGGCAAGTTTTATCACTGTTTCTTGGAAACTCCATCCAAACCAGAAGCAGTTTTGCAGCCCTTGGTTTAAACATACCCTCCCTCCGACATTATGCTTAGGCATATGCCAAAAAATATCAATCTCTTGCCATCTTAGTGCTTTAAAAACGGCGCAAAGGGGGAAAATACATTAAAAGCGGGTTTCATTTCAGGAGGAGAAAAACAAGAACAGGGGAAAAAACAAAGGAGGAACAAAATAATAACAGCGGTTTCATATCTGGAAGCAAAAAAATCCCCAGGAAAGATTTAAGATGCAAGTTTTCCTTGATTACAAAATTCTCTTTTAGATAGAAATTAAACCTCACTTGAATCTTTCACAGAAATGCTAAAGCAATCTTTTCATGAATAATTTACTTGTTTAAATTTTTAGAAAATCAACAGCGTTTACTTGATGTTTGATGGGGGCTGGTTGAATCTTTGCCTGAAGTAAAATAGTTTATGTATGAAGCGTATGAACGGTTGCTGCTGTTTTAATTCCAGGGACATGTTGCATTGTGATTTTCTATTGTTCGGGATTAAACGTGTCATTAATATTTTTTAAATACAGGGAAAGCGCTGATTTGTTTATTTATTTAAAAGTATTTCTGTGGCTATGTAACTTGCAAAAATGCGTCTGTGGGTACCGTGCAATAAAAACAAGAGTTGCAGTACAACAAAAATTCAGCACAAAATTCAACCACTGAACCAGTATAGGTAATCCTCGATTTATGTACACAACTGAGCCCAGAATTATGGTAATAATTCCCAGCCGTCATTAAGTGAGGCACCTATATGATTGCCTTGCTTAATGATCACAATCCCTGCTCTCCTTGTTGTAGTTGTTAAGCAGTGTGGCTCAGAAGGTAGGTGAGGGCTGGTGTAGAACCAGGCCCGCATTGCAACTCATAGGTGACCTGCTATGGTTCAGGACCTGTAGGGACACATCTGGGTGGTGTAGGAAGAAAAATCCAGTCCTGTTCCAAGTCGGGGAAAAAACGCTGGAAATAAAATGGAGGCTGGCTACAAGGAAAGAAGGTCTCTGTTTATTTGGTTTCCAGAAACTTCTGTGACAGCAGCATGTTTCTGGGGTGGCTGACAAAATGGCTGAGTGAGTGGATGGATTTTTATAGGGTTCTGGGGTTTGGTGATTGAGATGCTCCAGGGGGTTGTGCAATGTAGTGAACCTTGTTGTCTTTTGCTATTCTAAAGCTGGTGGGTAAATCCTATTATGTCTTAAAGGTCCTGTCCTGTCCTTAGAATTTGGGCTGGGGAATATAAATTATTAATTTCATCAGCCCCAGCCTTTGGTGGGAGCTTGTGGCTGAAGGTGTTTTGTTTATGAATAGATTGGCCCAGGTAGAAAATATTCATCTCTAAAGACTTGAAGCTTCTCCTTGAGGCTATTTTCCTGTGACAGGAACTCCATTACTTCTTTGGGGAAATATAATATTCTGCCTCTTTTAATATCCCCCAAAATATTTAATTCTCTAGGAGTGGGGGGGGGCTTCCCACAGTGGGATAGAAGGGGAGGACAGATTGGTGGTGGGTGTAACAGCATCCCTCGGTTTCCCCTAGATCAGTGATGGCTAACCTTTTTGCCATCAAGTGTCAAAAGCAGGGGGAGTATGTGTGTGGAATCGTGCGCGTGTGCCCACACACATAATTCAATGCGCCCTGCCCCCCTGTGCATGACCCCGGGACCACTCTCCACTCTCCCTTCTTTTGGTACGCAATGGGATGGTGGGCCAGGTAGGCCTGTTTTTTGCCCTCCCCAGGCTCCAGAGGCTTTCTAGGAGCCTGGGGAGGGCGAAAATGGCCTTCCATTCCCCTGGAGGCCCTCTGGAGGCAGGAAACGCTCCATTTCCCGACTTCCGGTGGGCCCCGAAGGCCCGAAAATCAGCTGGAGCTAAGCTAGGGCAACGCTCGCGTGCCCACAGATATGGCTCCGTGTGCCACCTGTGGCACACGTGCCATAGGTTCACCATCACAGCCCTGGATCTTCTCTGTATGCCTTTACACACATTAATTCTCTGTTTGTAAATTTAAGTTCTTCCTCGTATGAAAATTATCCCGTCTAGTCTATTTTTTTATTCCCTTTTTGCAGTTTTTCCAATCTTTCAGTATCTTTGTTGAATAGTAGTCAGTGAACCTGGACAATTATTATATATGTACAGCGGTGAAATCCAATTACCTTCACTACCAGTTCGGGAATGGGAGCGCGCTGACGCTATGCGTGTGCACGCCTCTTCTGCGCATGCACAGATGGTAACAAACAGGATGTAGTGACGTCCAGGTAGGTGGGCGGAGCCTCCCGCCCCCGGCGCTACCAGTTCGGTGAGCCAGATAGAGCCGGGAGGGATTTCACCGCTGTATATGAAACATTTTACACACATTTACACATTAACATACACAGGGTGGAATTTTAGAATCAGGATGTGTATAGTATTTCAGCTTCTATCGCAGAAACAGATCCTGCTGCCCCAAAGGTGCTTTTTCAAGAGGCAACTGGACTTTCTTGTTTTTCTTTTGAAAACGTTTTGCTTCTCATCCAAGACGCTTCTTCAGCTCTGACTGGATGGTGAGGAATGGAAGGATTTATACTCCTTGCAGACAGCTGGTGATTTGCATTCTTTTTAGAGAGTCTTTGAGGCCACTGGAGGTTTTTCTGTATCCTTAGGGTCACCTGAGTAGTGCAAATGGGTGTGGAGCCTCCTTGGAACTGCTGAAAGCATTGTGTTGTGGAGCTATGTTTTCTGTGGGAGGTTTTCTGCCCCTTCAGTGTCCCTTCACTGTTGACCTCAGGTGCAGGCTGTTGGGGACGAGTCTGCGTTGTCTGTACCTCAAACTGAAGTGCAAATGGTTTCTGTAGTCGGCAATTTTTTCTGGAAATCTGTTCATACTCCGGTACCATTCGAAGGGTGCGCATCCCAAAAGGCATAGCTAAAAAAACTTGGTTTTTGTTGCAAAATTTCAGTTCAGTTCAGTCACTTTCATCAGCTTGTAAGCCAATAGATAAGAGCCGAGGTGGCGCAGTGGTTAGAGTGCTGTACTGCAGCTACTTCAGCTGACTGCTAGTTCAGCAGATCAGCAGATCAAATCTCACCAGCTCAAGGTTGACTCAGCCTTCCATCCTTCCGAGGTGGGTAAAATGAGGACCCAGATTGTCGGGGGCAATATGCTATTTAGTATACTGTCGATTGTTGTAAGCCGCCCACAGTCCTCGGAGAGTGGGCTGCATAGAAATATGATTAATAATAAAAAATAATAAAAAAAGATATCATTTACCAGGACTATCAGTTAACTATTTGACTTCTTGTAATCTCATGCTGGTGTCCTCAGCGATAATATCTAACCACTTTGACTTCTCTCACTCTCTTTTTCAGCTGCCTTCTATTTTTCCAAACATCACTCTTTTTCAACGTCGCTCATGTTTTCATGATGTATCCAAATTATGTCAGATTTAACTTAATTATTAGAGCTTCCCATTGTAGGAAGAAAAATCCAGTATGGATCCAAGCTGGGAGAAATGCTCTGGAAATAAAATGGAAGCTGATTGGAAAGAAGGATTCTGTCTATTGGAATCAGAACTACAGCATACAGTTCTGGGGCAGCTGACAAATTGGTTGAATGAGAGGATGGATCTTTATAGGTTTCTGTGACTTTGAAGTTTGAACTGTTCTTGGGATTGTGCAATGAAAGGGCTTTTGTGTCTCTTGCTATTTCAGTGGTGATGGGTTAATCCTATTATGTCCTAAAGGTCATGTCCTGTCCTCCTTAATCCCATCACCTGGAGCTGAAGATGTTTTGTTTATGAATAGATTGTCTTGGATATCTTAATGGGCACAACATCTCCATCTCTAAAGATTTCAGGCATCTGCTGGAGGCTGTTTTACTATGCAGGAAATTGGGGCTGCTTTCTGCCTTTAAGAGCATGCTTCTCCATTTCTCCTTTAGGGAAATATAATATTTTGCCTCTTAATAGTCTCCCAAATATTTCATTCTCTAGGAGTGGGGAGGGGCTTCCTACACCAGGAACAGTCTGACATTACGTTTTCTAGTATTAAATAATTACAGTAGTTCTTCTTGAGGTCATCTGAATTCTCAATACAAAAAATAAAATAAAATAGAAGCTTTTTTTTTTGGTTTGGTTCTGTAGGAATTCTTGAGAGTTTTCTCCATTGTTTCAGCTCAAGTTTCACAATGTTTGTTATGCAAATTCTCAAATGAGGGGGCGTTTGGCTCAAATAGTAAAGGAAGTTTAGCAGGCTGAGTACATAACTTGCAATATGTCTGGGAATGCAGCCAGACTCTGACAGATAACAATTTGAAAGCAGAGAAGCTTGGAGTGCAACTATTCAGGTAGTCCTTGACTTACAACCATGTATGTAGCTACAATAGCATTGAAAAAAAGTAACTTACAACCTGTCTTTGCACTTAACAACCATTGCAGCATCCCCAAGCTTGCATGATCAAAATTTGGGGACTTGGATTTGCTGAATGATGGCATGAGTCACTGCCGTGATTTTGCTTAACAAGTATGGCAGAAAAGGTTGCAAAATGAGGAATGATTCACTTAACAATCGCCTCACTTACTTAGCAATAAAACTCTGCTCCCCATTGTGGTTGTAAGTCGGAGATTACCTTGCAGTACATACTAAATCTGGGTTTAATAATCATCCACTTTCTTTTGGTAAATGTAACCGGGATGATCAGAATATGGAATTCTCAGCCTATTAAAGTGTAGCTTCTCTAATTCCAGTGCAAGAGTTAAACTGTTCAAATGCCAAGCTTGAAGCAGAGACATACTCTTTGAAGTAAGGTTAGGAAGTGATAGCAACAGAACAGTGTGGCTTAAAGGCAGATGAATCATTATCCTATGACAGATGTGACTGGCACATTAATCCTGTCCCAAGAGCCTTAATTATCCAGAGTCATGCTATCAAACATTGCCCCCAAATGAAGGAAGCAGCACTTTACTGCTTGGTCACACTAAAAGATTTAGATGTGTGAGCCATACACTACTTAAGTATGTCTTAATACCTTCTTTAAATGGATAAATTCTCTTTGTGGCTGGAATCATCTGTTATCCGGCAGCTCTTACTTCTTCACATCTTGAAAGCTAATCTGTCTTCCTTTTAGGATATGTTCTTCAATATTTGCCCTCAAATAGTGTTCTTCTTTTTTTTTTAAAGCAAGTTATCTTCCCATATTCTAAAAGAGCGCTCATTTTCTGGGCATCCGTTTCTTTTGGGCAAGCCAATAAGAGGTTTAGAAGAACTCCCATAGGACAGGGGTCCATGGATCGGCACTGGCCTGCGGTATGCCAGAAACTGGGCCATAGAAACAAGCGAAGCCCCATCCGTGGCATGCAGGCAGCACATGAAACCACACACCATCCAGTCTGCAGAAAAATCTCTCTTCCAGGTGCCCAAAAGATTGGGGGCCACTGCAATAGGAGATATATCGGGAAATTGAGTTTTCCAGTGCAAGAATGCCAGTTATGTCAACAAACAGCTACGTTCAGGCACCAGATCAGAGGATTTAGAAAGAGCCGGCGTTGTCGTACTCCACTCAGTATCAAGGATGAAGCCATACAGGTGGTTAACGGTATTAAGTATCTCGGTGTGCACATAACCAACAATCTGAATTGGTCTCTCCACACGTCATCCTTAGTGAAGCGTGCAAACTAACGTCTGCATTTCCTGTGTCGGATGAGGAGAGCACATCTTTCTCCTTCTGTCCTGGCCACTTTTTACAAAGGCACGGTTGAGATCGTTTTAACAAACTGCATCTTTGTTTGGTTTGGTGGCAGTAGTGCCTCAGATAGAAAGTCCATACAGAGAGTGGTAAGGACAGCCGAGAAGATTATAGGAAGCTCGGTTCCTGTTGTAGAGGATACTGCTTATAAGCGCTATGCGCTTAGAGCTCAAAACATTGTTAGAGACCCCACACACCCACTTCACGGTCTGTTTCTGTTGCTCCCCTCTGGGAGGCAGTTTTGAAGTATCCCTAGCAGGACTACCAGATTCTGTTAACAGCTTTGTTCCCTAGGCCATCCGTCTGGAAAACTCGCAAGATTCGTTTTTCTCACCATGTATATGAATACATCTAGACTAGACTGTGTTGTTTCTGTCATATAATATGGGTGGGTATGCATAATTTTGTATTTCTTTCTTTCTTTTGTCATGTTTATGTAGTGTATATTGGAGGTGGTGACCCTTTGAGAGCGGTATGCAACAAAATTTCATTTTCATGTATGCCGATTAGGGTACATTGAAAGGAAGGGTGTTAAACTCAGGGCCTATGGGCCGGATGCGGCCCACAGGGTGCTTAAATCTGGCTCATCGGGCCTCTGGCGGCTAAAACGGGGTGCGTGCAGCCCCCCCACTTCATTTTTACCTGGCCAAAAGTCCGAAAAATGGGCCAAAAACGGCCCGAAAAACAGCCTGAAAAACGGCCCGAAAATGTGCTGCAGGGGGCCATGGAGGGTGAAAATGAGGCACAGTGGGGTCACATGTGGACTCCTGCACCCCATCTTCAGAAGACATCCGTCCTCCTCCCCCTCCCCCCCCCGGGCCTGTGGAGGAGAACTACAATGCTGATCTGGCCCTCGAAGAAATCCAGTTTGACACCCCTGATTTAAAGTGACAAAGTTGTCTAAGAAGCACAAAACAAGGGGTATATTACGGCATGAAAAGGCCTTGTAGAGGTGAGAGAAAGGATGGATTCCAAGTTCGGTGGCTGAAGCAGAGAACAGTTGAATGGCTTCATTCTAGTACAGGTAGTCCTTGACTTATGACCACAACTGAGCCCAAAATTTCCGTTGGCGAACCAAGACAGTTGTTAAGTGAGTTTGGCCCCATTTTACAACCTTTCTTGCCACAGTTGTTAGGTGAATCACGGTGGCTGTTTAGATACAGTGTTAAGCGTAGCCGTGAAGCTCACTTCACACGATTGTGAAGCGAATCTGATTTCCCCATCAATTTTGCTGGTGAGAAGGTCGCAAAAAGTGATCTCACGACCCCAGGACACAGCCACCATCATAAATACATGCCGGTTGCCAAGCTCCTGAATTTTTGGTCCCATGATCACGCTGCAATCATCATACGTGAGAGCCTTGGTGGCGCAGCAGACTAAAGTGCTGTTTAGTAGCACCAGCTGCCTTCAATTACTGCAAGTTCGAATCTCACCAGGCTCAAGGTTGACTCAGCCTTCCATCCTTTCGAGGTAGGTAAAATGAGGACCCGGATTGTGGGGGTAATAAGCTGACTTTGTATAAAAAAGAACACCGCTTGTGGGGGGGCCCCCAAAAGCCCTACTAAGCAGGTATATACAAAAGTATGAAGGCTATTGCTTAACGCATTGTAAGCCGCCCTGAGTCTCTGGAGAAGGGTGGCATATGAATCGAACCAATACATACATACATACATAAATAATAAAGTGTGAGAAACGGTCAGAAATCACTTTTTTTCAGTGCTGTTGTAACTTTGCTGTCACTAAACGAATGGTTGTAAGGCGAGGCAATCAAACATCTAACCACATCGAACAGGTAGATTTTTGAGCAGAGGAGACAGAAAACAGGCCTGCAGAGGAGAGGAAAGAAAAAAATCCTATTTGGAGAAAGAAACTCCAATGGGTGGCATGAAACGCTAAATGGGGTTGCATTTTGCTGGAAGAGCAGGTGCAGCTTTTTGGTGCATTCCTTCATCCTGGCTGGGTCTAAATCTCCAGGGAGCAGTGATGGCAAGGAAATCTGTGTTCCCAGCTATGTCTGGTATGGCAGCTGCAGCATTTCCTTAGCTGATTGGTTTTGGGAATCATTGCCTCGATTTGGTCACAGAGTCGTAAAAATGCCGCGAACATAAAAACGCCTCTACGTGGGATGGCTGTTCACGAGACTAATACCTTCCAAACGAATAGTTTAGCTGCCTTCTTTTGCACCAGTTTGATGCCTCTGATCAGTTGGTGCAAAACGTCTAGTTTTAATGAAAAGAAGGACTAGGGGAGACATGATAGCAATCTTCCAATATCTCAGGGGCTGCCTGAGTGGAAGAGGGGATCAAGCTATTCTCCAAAGCACCAGAGGGCAGGACAAGAAGCAATGGGTGGAAACTAATCAAGGAGAGAAGCAACAAGAGAAACATCCCCATGGTCATGTAATCAATATTCAGATGCTTGGCAATTGACTCGTATTTATGACGGTTGCAGTGTTCCGGGGTCATGTGATCACCTTTTGCGACCTTCCGATGAGCAAAGTCAATGGGGAAGCCAGATTCACTTAACAATTTCATTACTAATTTAATAACTGGGGGTGATTCCCTTAACCACTGTGGCAAGAAAGGTCGTAAAATGGGGCAAAACTCACTTAACAAATGCCTCGCTTAACAGCAGAAATTTTGGGCTCAATTGTGGTTATAAGCCGGGGGCCAAAGTGAAATGCTACTGATTCGCTTCGGTTCGGGTGAATTAGTAGTAAAAAAAATGCTTTAAAAAGGTTAAAAAACAGCTGTGCCGTGCAATCGTCGGAACCTTTTTTTAAACTTTTTAAAAGCATTTTTTTAATACCGGTTACGGCAAATAGGTAGTAAAAAAAATGCTTTAAAAAAGATTCCAACAATCACAGCTGTGCCGCTGTCGCGGTATTCCGGGAGGCAGATCCAACTGCCAGTCAGCTGTTCGTGCTAAATTTGCTGTGCTGAAGCTGACCAGGCTGTTTGCTGTTTGCTGCAAGGAGGCAAATTGCTGGGAGGCAGAGGCAGATTTTTTTTTTCTTGTTTTCCTCCCCAAAAGCTAGGTGCATCTTATAGTCTGGAGCGTCTTATAGTCTGAAAAATACGGTTTATACCTTGCGCCTTTGGTGTTTAGTCATGCCGATCACATGACCATGGAGACGTCTTTGGACAGCGCTGGCTCTTCGGCTTTGAAACGGAGATGAGCACCGCCCCCTAGAGTCAGGAACGACTAGCACATATGTGCAAGGGGAACCTTTACCTTTACCTACTGCTTTACAGTGCTTTCCAGCCCTCTCTAAGAGGTTTACAGAGTTGGTGTATTGCCCCCAAGAATCTGGGTCCTCATTTTATCCACCTCGGAAGGATGGAAGGCTGAGTCAACCTTGAGCCTGGTGAGATTCGATCTGCCAAATTGCAGTCAGCCGGCAGTCAGCAGAAGTAGCCTGCAGTACTGCTCTCTAACCACTGCGGCACCATGGCTCATGGTCTTTGCAGCTCCTCATCCCCGGAGAAGGGTTTGATTTATCTTAATAGTATTTCCCAAATGTTCATTACCATCTTATCAGAAAGACTTCTTACCCAATACAGGTAGAACACTTTAAGTCAATTTAAATGTCCTTGTCATGATTGGGTAATGAGTTTATGCACTGTTACCCAAAGAAAAATAACCCACTTTTATCCAATTTTGGGTGATTTACTCAGGTTTGGGAATCATTGGTTTAAGGAGTTACAAACAGATGCTTTGCCTGTGCAACAAAACACCTTTTTGCTTTTGAATCTGAAGTCTTGCACTATCTAGAAACCACACTTAGAATTTTAAACATCTGTAGAATTTGTACCTGATTTCTATCTATTACTAAAGATGGGTCAAGGTGATGAGCATTTGTCCACGAAGTCATCAGGAATCAAACCTGATTCAGTGGCACTTAATTATTGTATCATCATAGTAAGATGATGGCTGGCGCTCCTTTGCTCCAGATGTTCAAAGGAGGCCCATGGTTGACTGAATGTGGTACATGCTCAATTATTAACTCAGTTGCTCTGATGAGGCCTCCCGAAATTTCTGTTCCACGCCTCTGCGTTTATTTCCTCGGTGAAAGGAAATCACAGATGTAATCCAGTGTGGAGAATTGTTCTCCATCTGTGATCCATCCGCCTTTCTTTAATTTAAAAGATTCTTGTATAATTGATGGTCCCAAGGTTCATTCCAGCTGGCCCTGAATATGGAGTCGTGATAAGAAAAGCAAAACATGGTCTTCTTTTAGATCAGGGGCGTCCAACCTTGGCAACTTTTAAGATTTGTGAACTTCAACTCCCAGAATTCTGGGAGTTGAAATCAGTGGTGAAATCCAATTTTTTAAACTACCGGTTCTGTGGGCGTGGCTTAGTGGGCATGTTGTGGCTTGGTGGCTGTGGCAGGGGAAGGATACTGCAAAATCTCCATTCCCTCCTAACTTCAGGGGAAGGATATTGCAAAATCCCCATTCCCACTCCACTCTGGGGCCAGCCAGAGGTGGTATTGGCCGGTTCTCCGAACTGCTCAAAATTTCCTCTACCGGTTCTCCAGAACCTGCTGGATTTCACCCCTGGCTGAAATCAACAAGTTTTAAAGTTGCCAAGGTTGGACACCCTGTTTCAGATGTTTCTCTTCCAGTTTGAAGTTCAAACATGGAAGATTTGCATCCTTATGCTTGTTGCCTTTTTATGACTGCAGTCTGAGGCCACTTACATCTTGTTAAAATGGAGGAAGAGAAGTAGGTTCCTCCACACTATAATTCCTTCTTTCCTTCCTTCCTTCCTTCCTTCCTTCCTTCCTTCCTTCCTTCCTTCCTTCCTTCCTTCCTCTCTTCCTTCCAATGTAGTGAGCATTTGTCTATGAAGTCATCAGGAATCAAACCTGACTCAATGGCCCTCCCTCTCTCCCTCTGTCTCTCCCTCCCTCCCTCCCTTCTTTCCTTCCTTCCTTCCTTCCTTCCAAGGTAATGAGCATTTGTCTATGAAGTCATCAGGAATCAAACCTAACTCAATGGCCCTCCCTCCTTCCGTTCCTCCCTTCCTTCCTTCCTCTGATTATTTTCTTAAGGCAACCCAGATGCCACCTTGAAGGTAAAAACCGCTATTCCCCTTTCCTAGATAAAATGCCTACAGCAGCAAAAAGGAATGGGGTGAACAACACAAAGCATTTCTGAACCAAAAACTATTTTCCGAGAGGTCCAGCTTTGCTACATTTAAAAACATTTAATTGCAGACACATTTTGGTGCATGTGCCTTTTCTTCCAAAGTCGTAAGGACCTTGTAGGGTGAATTGCTGCTTTGAGTTGGTTTCATTTGGAATCAAAGAAGAGCACAAGTACTAATTCCCGCGATGCTTGAGCTAATTTACAATTTGGCAGGTTGAATCCATGGCAGCTTAAATATTGTGACAACAAATTCCTCTGGCCTATCTTAGAGTTACACAAAAAGGCAGCCCTTCAGAGTTCGTCCTTGCGCTTGATTTCACACGCCCATTCCACAGAGATTTGTTTCTTCGCTTGGGTATCTGATTTGTAGAAGCTTTGAAACAGAATAGCAGAGTTGGAAGGGTCCTCGGAGGTCTTCTGGTCTAACCCCCTGCTCAAGCAGGAAACCATATGCTTTAAGTAAAATGATATGGGAAGTTGATTGTTCTTTCTTGTTTAGAACATCCCATAATGTTCCTGCATTGATGAGCAATTGCCACATGTTTAATGGAAGGACATTAACTCTGAAAATTGGAGACAGATGGAGCAGGAGATAGATGCGTCAGGCTTATTGGCAAAGGTGATGCTTTTTAAGGTGTGCTTATTAATCAGTTAGATAATTCTATCATGATTCATTGATCACATGAAGCAATAAGGAAATATTCTGTTTGGCTTGGGTGGCTTTATTTTTGCTTTAAAAATTCAAATTATTTTTCTTTTCTTTTTTTTTAATCTTTTTGACTTATTTAGGGTAGCTAAAGGACCACAGAATTGGAAGTACTTTGATAATGTGCTTCTAGATCTAAAAATCTGTTAGAGATTCTCAGTCATCCAAGTCATGGTTGTCCCAAAGGTGCTTTTTCAGGAGGCAACTGGACTTCCTTGTTTTTTCTTTTGGCTTCTCATCTCTGTGTTTCTAGGTCTTTAAGAGCGTCTGCTTGAAACATGCCAACATATTCTTTGTCGTTGGATTCTATAAAAAGGAGGTCACAATTGCGCCCAAAGTGTTACTGGTTTGTTGTAATTTGTTGTAATGTTGCCAATCTATAGCTACTATAAAATATCTTTTTTTGAGTAGTTTCAATGATGTTGGTTTGAGTAGAGTAGAGTAGAATAGAATAGAATAGAATAGAATAGAATAGAATAGAATAGAATAGAATAGAATAGAATAGAATAGAATAGAATCAGAGTAGAGTAGAGTAGAGTAGAGTAGAGTAGAGTAGAGTAGAATAGAATAGAATAGAATAGAATCAGAGTAGAGTAGAGTAGAGTAGAATAGAATAGAATAGAATAGAATCAGAGTAGAGTAGAGTAGAGTAGAGTAGAGTAGAATAGAATAGAATAGAATAGAATAGAATAGAATAGAATAGAATAGAATAGAATAGAATAGAATAGAATAGAATAGAATAGAATAGAATAGAAT
>WNWU01000002.1:65795121-65809910 GCA_012654045.1 Ptyas mucosa
GAATAGAATAGAATAGAATAGAATAGAATAGAATAGAATAGAATAGAATAGAATAGAATAGAATAGAATAGAATTCTTTATTGGCCAAGTGTGATTGGACACAAAGGAATTTGTCTTTGGTGCATAAACTCTCAGTGTACATAAAAAGACAAGATACATTCATCAAGAATCATAAGGTACAACACTTAATGATAGTCATAGGATACAAATAAGCAATCAAATCATATTAGGAAACAGTCAATATAAATCGTAAGGATACCAGCAACAAGGTTACGGTCATACAGTCATAAGTGGGAGGAGATGGGTGATAGGAACTATGAGAAGATTAATAGTAGTGCAGATTTAGTAAATAGTTTGACAGTGTTGTGGGAATTATTTGTTTAGCAGAGTGATGGCGTTCAGGAAAAAACTGTCCTTGTGTCTAGTTGTTCTGGTGTGCAGTGCTCTATAGCGTCGTTTTGAGGGTAGGAGTTGAAACAGTTTATGTCCAGGATGCGAGGAGCCTGTAAATATTTTCACAGCCCTCTTTTTGACTCGTGCAGTATATACAGGTCCTCAATGGAAGGCAGGTTGGTAGCCATTCTTTTTTCTGCAGTTCTAATTATCCTCTGAAGTCTGTGTCTGACTTGTTGGGTTGCAGAGCCAAACCAGACAGTTATATGATTAATGATTTGTTAGATCATTGACAATGATCCAACAAATAGGTTTACCTATTGCAATTGTTGTGGTCACCGGTTGAAAATTAAAATTCTATGCATCTTGGCAATCAGCTTGGCAATACCTTATGCCCTCGCTTTTTTTCTCATCAGAAAACAATGAGCTAATCCCGAGAGAGCATTTTCAGTTAAAAGCAGAGTTCTGCGTCTTGTAAGCTTATTACTAAAATCCACTTTCTCTTGGGTATGTGTAGGATTGCTTTCAAAAACACTCACTAGACCTAGATAAAATATTTGAATTTGTATTTCTTAATAAGTTCTTTTGAGAACACCAAATTCAGCTAAGGGAATGGAAAAACCTTTAAAATTTAAACTATCTTGAACTTTGTTTGCATGTGAGACCATTGGGCCACAATCAAAAAAGGCTGGAGGCATACCACTAAATTCAATCTAATGTTTCTGTATTAGATGTAAGATCGTTGTAAGGGCCGAAATTAGCAAGGGGGACAACCGGTGTCTCTCAGGCCAGGTAGAACCATTGTGTCAACTTGGAGCAAATGTCCTCTAATCTCAGAGAATGACCAAATTTCCAAATTTGGGAATTGATTCAAAAGGTGAGTGAGGAGAGGAGACTGAGGATTTAAATGCTGCAACAGAAGCAGAAAGCTTTATTTTTGCGTTCAGTATTAGACGGATCTTCTGAAGTTGTACGACTTTTGTGTTGGCAGCAATAAAGCAATTGTGTAAGCTGGGCTACTGTATCTCCATGAGCTTTAAGCATAAGCAACTCCATGAGTATGGAGCTGAGCCTGGTGTACTGAGATTTATTTCTAAGGTTAATGTAGGGGTGAAATTCACTTAACTTCCCTACTGGTTTGCAAATGTGCACGCACCGCACACATGCTCGCTTTGCTTACGCGCACCATTGTCTGTGCATGCACAAAGCCTAATGCACATAGGCTTAAAATCATCGCAAAAAAGTGACATCATGACGTCCGTGCGGGTGGGTGGAGCCTCCCACAGCCGCCACTATCATTTTGCTCGATCCGGATAGAACCGGCTGAATTTCATCCCTGGGCTAATCTAAAGTCTTGACAACTATGATCATAAATTTGGTCTAACATTACATATGGTGCTTCTAACACTTTGAGATCATCTCCGGTGAGATGGTTTGAAAACCACGTAAGCTTTGTTAGATACAATAATCAAAGGAAGAAGGAATAGGAGGTGGGGACAATGGCAGCATTTGAAATAACCTCTTTCTCCTTAGTTTGCTATAGTTTATAGTTAATAAAATGAAAGTCACACCTAACTGTGGCTTGTTGATTTTTGTATTTGTAAGGTTGCTATAACGAAATGTTATGGAAAGGAAGACTGAAAAACATTCCTGGTCAGCCAGAGACAGTTTATTGCGCAGGTTCAGAGTCAGATTTGTACCTGAAAGTCTGAACAAAGAAGAGCTCTGACACAACTGCTTATATATGTTTCCAAGACAAAGGATTTGGTGAGCACATACAGTTAATATACATTTGTTAGGATTTGGTGAGCTCATGCAGTTTTCCATATACGGTTAACATACATTTGTTATATGATAATGGACACTTCCTAATTACTAAACCATTAATTTCTAGTTTATAAGATTATCTTCAGCTAGACTACTTTCCTTAGTTCTGTGATTATTAATGTGGAGATTTTATTGCTGTCCTTAGGTAATAATTAACTCTTTGCAACATACATGTCTTTGTGTCTTTGACAGTGAGGCCCCTCAGATGTTTTCCATACGGCTGCCCTTCCGTGACAGCTAGGCCTCCTCAGAAGATATATTACCAATAATGGGGTTTAGCTGACTTTAATATAATCTCCAAACAAGCACATTTCTCCCTTATAATAATGTGAATAGAGAGGGTCCTTTAGTGTTCATGTAGCTGACCCTGTATGATTCCTACTTTATTCACCTTAATGCAGTACTCGAAACCTAGATCATCTAGGCGGGATCATCTTCAGAAGTTGTCCAGCTTGTTTGATTTAATGGAAAATAGCAATCTGTGCAATTCCATTTTAATGTACAGTATGTGTTACCATTATCTTTACCTGGAACGTAGAATCATAGGGCTGGTAGATATCTTGAAGGTATTCTAGTCCAACCACCGACTAAAGGCAGGAGACTTTATAAAAACCCTGTCAAAGGGTTGTCCAGTCTATTTTTGAAAACCTCCAGTGATGGAGCACCCAGATCTCCGAGAGGCAAGCTCTTCCATTGTTTAATTGTTTTCAGTCAGAAAACTTCTCCTTCCTTCTAGGTTGGATCACTCTTTAACAAGCTTCCACCCACTACTTCGTACTTCAAATCTCAGTCCAACCCCCTGCTCAAGCAGAAGACGCGATACCATTTCAGAAAGTGGCTGTCTAGTCTCTTCTTAGAAATATCCAGTGATGGAGCACCCACAACTTCTGAAAGAAAGGCATCCCACTAGGGGTGGGCTTCAAAACTTTTAGCAAAGGGTTCTCTGCCCGGTTGCTGGGTGGGTGTGGCCATGATGGGCATGGCCTAGTCAGCCTCCTACACCATGGCGGGAGGGCGTCTTTGCCCTCCCCAGGCTTCAGAGGCTTTGCTTGAGCCTCCGGGAAAGCAAAAATGGCCTCCCCAGGTTCCGGAGGCCCTCTTCCAGAAGGCCTGTTTTCGCCCTCCCTGAGCCTCCGCGTGCGCCCTGCACATACCTACATCCAAAATGGGCTGCGTGGGGACTCCTGGGAGGGACGGGGTGGGGTGGAGTGGGCGGGGCCACGCAGGAGTGGGATTTGGGTGTTCTCCAAAGCGCACAGAATCTTAGCTAGAGGTTCTTCCGAACCCCTGCGAATCTCCAGCAGCCCATCCCTGCATCCCACTGATGTCAAGTTCCTTTCTGTCCACGTTTTGTCCCTCGTTGAACCTCTACCAAGGTTCTCCAGATCTTTCCAGGACCGTCCCCATGGCACCTCGTCCACCTGCCCCAAACTCAGCCTGGCTGGCCAGCTGACTGTATATTTCTTGTACACCAGAAATGTATACAAATCTATACATTCCTTTCATCTGTGTTTAAAAATCTGCAATATAGAAAAGAATGTCCATAGCAGGATTGAACTGTAGAGTTGAAATAGGCTCAAAGAGCAGCAGGGACCTCACAATCTGTAATATGTTGCATGGGAAACTGTTTACATTGGCAGTAATGCTGAGTGGCAGAATTCCAGGTCCTGTAAAAATAAAGAGAATTGGCAGCTGAAATGTGTTGGCTTTGTAAATATTTTGGAAATGACTTCAAATCACTCTATCTTTCATCTCTGCAGATGTGTTGTGATGACCTATTAACATAGCTTATATCTTTTATGTAAGTTACCTTGAATTGTCCTGCAACCAGAAGTGACTTTTTATTAGTATCAATAGTGATGGATGAAGGTTGAACTTCTCTTGATCTGACCCTCCTGATTGGTAATTTAACTCAAGAGTCTGAATCTTAATTTATGACGTTGCTGAACTGTAACAGCAGTTCTGATTTCTGAATTGAACTTGGTTTCTTCCAAGCTTTGCTGTTCTGTTCTGTTTTGTACAGGTTTGCGTTTTTAGTATCTGTTAACCTCAAACCTAACACCCAGGTGAGGAAGAGAGACTTTCATTATTTTATTTGTAGATCTCTAATTTAAACATGGTGGCCCAGTGGTTAACATGTTGGGCTTGTCAACTGGAAGGTTGGCAGTTCCATACCCAAGCACTGTGTGATGGAGTGAACTCCCATTCCTGCAAACTTAGCAGTTCAAAAGCATGCAAATACAAGTAGATCAATAGGTACCACTTTGGTGGGAAGGTAACAGCGTTCCATGTGCCTTGATGTATAGTCATGCTGGCTGTCAGGGTTCCGACAGATGCCCTAATTAAATCATGAGCCTGGAGCCAAGCTTCAAAAGAAATCCAGTTATTTATTAGGAGCTTCATGTCTGACCCCATGTGATTTACGACCCAGGCTTGACCCTGTTTCCCCTTTCCCCCAGGGTGTTTCATCAGTCATATTTGCCAATGGAGCAATTTCGCAGGTTGTAGAGATCACTCCCCTCCAGCTGCTGTGGGTAACCCTGGGAGACAGCCTTGAGAGAGAGATGTCTGGAATGTGCTTTTGTTTTTGTCTGGAATGTGCTTTTGTGCTGCTTCGCCATTTTCCCATCCCTCTTGCCTATGGCAACTCGAGAGCAGGCCAGGGATGCTTTATGAGTTGACACTGGCCATATGATCATGGAAGTGTCTTCAGACAATGCTGGCTTCCTTGGCTAAGAAATGGAGATGAGCATCGCCCCCCAGAGTCGGACACAACCGGGCAGGAGAAAACGTTTACATTTTTATAGATTCAGAACAACTTTGCTTATTAATGCCTGTCTTTGCTTTTGATATGTTACCCTCATACAGGGAGAGACAAATTTCAATTTCCGTTCCAAAACTCTATCTCTTTCCATATGACTAATTATTGTATTATGTTTCCTTCGTGCATAATTTGTGAAGTGGGTAACTAGGCTTCCAAGGAGCCAATGAATTATCCTGTTTTAACTCCACTGCTGACATGTCACGGTAAGGAAATGTTTTTAGGTATTTCTGTATAGATGGAAAACAGAACCGATAAAATTGTGGAAGGCTTGAATACTTGAATTTTGTCCCTTTATTTATAGAGTACTGTGGTCTTTGATGGCTGGTATCAGAAGGAACTGAGATGCAAGGCATTAAATATTGAGAATTTTAAATCATGTTAAAATATGTCATTTTGTTATTTTGTTGAAGGTAAAGGTTCCCCTCACACATACGTGCTAGTCATTCCCGACTCTAGGGGGCGGTGCTCATCTCCGTTTCTAAGCCAAAGAGCCAGCGCTGTCCGAAGACGTCTCCTTGGTCATGTGGTAGGCATGACTAAAGGCCAAAGGTGCATGGAACGCTGTTACCTTCCCACCAAAGGTGGTCCCTATTTTTTACATCCTTTCGAACTGCTAGGTTGGCAGAAGCTGGGACAAGTAACGGGAGCTCACCCCGTTACGCGGTACTAGGGATTTGAACCGCTGAACTGCCGACCTTTTGATCGACAAACGTCACTTTAAGTAGACTCCTTAAGTAGACTCCCTCAAATAGCATTTTCATGGCAACAGAATAGAAGTAGATTTGCCATGGGATCTTTACCTGGTGGTCTCCCATCCAGCTATTAACCAAGTCTGATTGAGCTGTGAGTTTTTGTACCTCTCCTTTAGTCTTCAACTTATGATCAAAACTGGGGCTATTGTTAAGCAAACCGGTTGTTAAATGTGTCACGCCCGATACTGGGGCCAAATAAAAGGTAAGAATAACACGGGGTGGGTAGTTGGCGGGCGGGGGGGGGGGGGGGGGGGGGGGAGGGGGGGCAGAACCGGTTCGGTGACGTCATATTGTCACCGCAACCGGCTCGGTGGAACCGGGCTGAACCGGGAGGAATCCACCACTGATGTAATCATAGGGGTGCTGTGACAGTCATAAGTGCGAGGACCAGTCATAAGACTATTTTTCCCACTGCCTTTGTAACTTCAGACAGTCACTAAATGAATGGTTGTAAGTCAAGGATTATCTGTCTCATTAACTATAACTACATTGTTTTAATTGTGCAGACGTCTATTGAATGAACATCAATAGCGGGTTTTCCCATCCATTTAAAAACTTACAGCCATAAAATGAGCCCACAATTTCTGTTGCCGTGAGTTTTGCCCCATTTTACAACTTTTCTTGCCACAGTTGTTAAGTGAACCATTGCAGTTGTTAAGTTAGTGACACGGTTGTTAAGTGAATCTGGCTTCCTCGCTGACTTTGCTTGTCAGAAAGTCGCAAAAGGGGATCCGCATAACTCCGGGACACTGCAATAGGTCATAAACGTGAGTCAGTTGCCGAGCATCTGAATTTTGATCATGTGACTGTGGAGAATGCTGCAACAAAGTGCGAAAAACAGTCATAAGTCACTTTTTCGCTACCGTTGTAACTTGGAACGGTCACTAAACAAACTGTTGCATGTCGAGGACCATCTATATTGCTGGGAATATATTTCAGAAATATGTAAAGCAAAAATGATTTGATCACTGTGATGTGATCAAAAATGGTTAGAAAATAGACTTGTCCTAAAATGCAAGAGACAGCGGTGAAAAAACCTTTGATCTAATTACACCTTCATGTTACACTCACTCTGGTATTACCTGTTTGGGCTGCTTCTGAATCCAATGAGCGCTTGACAAGCAGGCTTAGTAGAATGAACAACTTCTGCAGTGTTTCTTCTCAAGTTGACATGATGGTTCGTAATGCTGGTTTTAGTCAGAATCAGAATAGAGCTGGAAGGGACTTTGGAGGTCTTCTAGTCCAACCCCCCCCTGCTCAAGCAGGAGAACCTCCTTCTTCATCAGGGGGCTGGACTAGAAGACCTCCAAGGTCCCTTCCAGCTCTATTTTAATTCTAACTAAAATCAGCATTAGGAACCATCGTGACAAGAACACGTGCACAAGTTGCAACTTCTGCAGTGTTTTTCTCAAGTTCTTGTTACGATGGTTCCTAAGGCTGGTTTTACTCCTTTCCCACTTTTTTGTTGTCCTATTCTAGAACTTCTGGTAGAATTTGGAACAAACTTAAAGCTAGTTTATTTCTTGCAATGCTTATCAGCTTTCCTCTCTGCCCTCAAGATAAATGGTTTTGTTGATCTTGATGCTTTCTGGAATGGACCATGGGCGTGATCATCTTAGCAAAACTCCTCTGTTGTATATTGTAGGGGGTCCTCAACGTACGACCACAATTGAGCCCAAAATTTATGTTGCTGAGAAATTTGTTAAGTGAGTTTTGCCTCATTTTACGACTTTCTTTGCCACAGTTGTTAAGTGAATCACTGCAGCTGTTAAATTAGTAACACGGTTTGTTAAGTGAATCTGGTTGACATTGATTAGTTACATTCATCCCCCCCTCTCACCCCCCCCAAATTCCCTTTCTTTCCTGACAAAAGTGCTTTGGAAATCCATAGACATGCAATTTTTTCTTAAGCCTTCAATCATCCAAATGTATCGACAGGATTCTTACGTCACTTTAAAGCTCGTTCGACTTTATAAACCCTAGTACTGTAATCTGGTTCAACGTTTTGGATTTTTTAACCACAAACAAACCCGCTTAGCACGATGTGTGAGCTCAGTTGTTTCTTAATGTGCCTGGCAAATTATCTTTTAGGTAGTAGACCTCAACATCCATCTCCTACCGTATTTCAAGCCTTGTTTAAAATGTATTTATGGAAGGGCGGGTGAAAATCTCTCCAGATTCTGTGAGATGGGAGGTAAAAGAGGCAATTAATCCAGTCTTCTCCAGACCTTTCTCTTAGCTTCAAGCCATTTAATTAAGTTATTTGGAGAAATTGGATGCTTTTCTGCACTCTTTGGAAAGAAAGAAAGAAAGAGGCTCTACTCATGCAAAAAAATGGTTATTCAGTTTCTAGATAGTGTGGTTCTATTGTTCATCACAATTTGTGCATTTGCTCTCCCTCCCTTTCTAAGGACTTGCCTTGATTTGATGAAGAGTTCTTTCTTCCACTACGTTGCAAAATATTTTAAAGTGAGGGTCCCCAACCCCTGGACCGTGGCCCACTACCGGACCGTGGCCTATTCAGAATGGGGCCCCGTAAGCAGCGGGTCGGATTGCAACATGTGCACAGCTCCATTTGCACGAGCACCGCATGAGCAGTTTGCATGGCTTGGTTCCCCTTCCCCCCCATCAGGCTGCCAAGTCACAATGGTTGAGGACCACTGTTTTAAAGCAGTCACCTTACAAATGAATAGCATTGGCCAATCCTAGCTATGAATGTGATTTCCTAGTGTTGGAAGCAATATCCATCTGGTTCAGTTCCAAGTCCCGACTTGGACTTAGCCTTACGAAAGACTAACAGGATTGGGGCCATTGTAATCTCTCCATAACGGAGGGACCATGGTGGAAAAAGCTCATTTTCTGGTCCCCCAACACTGTTTGGCTGATGAATGACACAGCACTGTGGTTTTAAATTTCAGGAAGATTGAATGTTAGAAAAACCATAGGACTGCAAACGGACAGTAGTTGGACAGTAGAACCAATTCCTGAAGGCAGTAGGAAAACTCTCTTTGGTTAGATGTCATCAAGCAGAAGCTGAATATTTTGTCAAGGATTTGGATGCTTGCACTGATCAGTGAGATAGATTTGATGGCTTCTTCCAATCTACGATTCCGTGATTACACTACGAGAAAAATATGTCCAATGTTTAGAGTAGCATTTCACTGCATTACCAATTCTGTATGTTACCGTTAAATTATATTGAAGCAATGTTGCGATAAAGCTGTACTATTATCATCTGAAGAACAATTACACTTAACAGATCCTCAGGGTCTGTTGCTCTAAGTCTTAATTGAAATTTGTGAAAATGGTTGGAAACTTGGATTAAGGGTAGATGAAGACTGCCAAGTACTTAAAATTTGCATTTATAAGTCTTTATCTTTAAACAGATATCTCCAATCTTGCATGCACTACAAATATGTTCAAATGGTTTTCAGTCTGCTTTGAGTATAATAAGCCTGAACGAATACAATATTTATTTTTAAATAAACAACTTTTAAGTACTTTGCTTGATAGGGGAGGCATCTAGAATCACATTATTAGCCTTAAATATGACATTGAAGATTCAAAAAAAAAATGATTAAAATTCAATTTGTTAATCCTTGAAAGGGTAACAGAATGTTTAAGAACAGACAGACGGAGCCCAAATCTTGAAACTAGTAAGACCTCAAAGCAAAAATGCACAAAAGATAACTTGTGTAGACAATCATGCCTAGGGTACAGATCTGTCCCTTGGATTTGGATGAAGTTTCTTCCTCCATCCATAAAGATCATATTTCCAGAGGAATCTATACATTATCCATAAGAGATAATAGTATATTGTAGAATGTAAAACTTAGTTAATACAAAGAACTGTCAATTAGCTTTCTACAACCAGATAGTCTACAATTCCCATTGTCATCCTATGATACAGGGGCATAGCTAGAGGGTAATTAGGTTTTGAATAATTCGCATAGACCTATAAAAACTAGAAGTTCAAAATGCATCCATCAGTGCTAGTCCAAATGACCATTTTCTGCATGCGTGCTTTGAAGGATTTCTAATATATAGAAAATTAGTGGAATACAGGACATTTTAGAAGGTTTAGATGTGGAGAACTTGCTGGTAGGCCTTGCCCAACTAAGAAGTTAATTGGTTGATTTTAGGTCAGTCTGTTCCAACCTGATATATTGGATTTTTATAATTCCCTAAAGGAGATGCTGGTTATAGGATGATGTGATTTGTGGGCCAAGTCACCTGGCTTGGAGCAGTTTGGAGAAAATGGACATATTGCAAAGTTCTGTCTTCATATAACTTCTTTATTTGCATAGATACCTTTGGATTTCATAAGATAATAAATTATGGGGTGTACTTGCCTAGCCAAAATGACATAAAGGACATAAGTTGGGATAGCAGAAAGGATCCCAGATAGTGTTCATCCCAGCTAATTGTTAGATCAGGGGTGAAATCCAGCAGTTTCTGAGAGGTTCTGGAGAACCGGTACCGGAAATTTTGAGTAGTTCAGAGAACCAGCAAATACCACCTCTGGCTGGCCCCAGAGTGGGATGGGAATGGAGATTTTGCAATATCCTTCCCCTGCCACGCCCACCAAGCCACACCACGCCACGCCCACCAAGCCACGCCCACAGAACCGGTAGTAAAAAAAATTGGATTTCACCACTGTGTTAGATATACATAACCCTACATTTTCAAGGAGAGCTTTGGATTCAAAAGACAAAATAGCACCAGTAACTGAGCATATAGCATCTGTTAAGGTCATCTTAAAGCAGCTGCATCTTTTTCTGGGCTCTTGAGACTGCACACACTACATGATCCAAAGGCCCATTTGATTTCCAGTGTCCCTGACTGGTGTTGCAAATGCAACCAGTTCACTGGCTGCCTGGCAGGGTGTGAAAAATAGAACACAAAGTTGTTGTTTCATGTCTTCCTTTTATTTGATATACCTGTCAGGAAAGTGCTTGTGAACAACAGCATTTTTAAGATACAGATGGATAAAGATGTTTGCACCATGACTGTAGATCTCATATACCTGTGATGGCGAACCTATGGCCCGCGTGCCGGCCAACTGATTTCCGGCCTCCTGGGCCCACCAGAAGTAGGGAAATAGGTTGTTTCCTGCCTCCGGAGGGCCTCCGGAGGTGGTGGGGAAGGCTCGTTTTTTGCAATACCCAGGCTCCAGAGCCTTTCTAGGAGTCTGGGGAGGGCGAAAATGGCCTTCCCCTCCCCCACTGAGGCCTCCGGAGGCCGAAAACGGCCCATTTCTCAACTTCCGGTCCCACCTCCGGAGCCTAGGGGAGACCACTTTCACCCTCCTGGAGGCTCGAGGAAAGCCTCCAGAGCCTGGGGAGGGCGAAAAATGGGCCTACTAGAAGTACCGGAAGTCTGGAAGCAGGTCCATTTCCGGCCTCCGGAGCCTGGGAGAGGCCATTTTCGCCCTCCTGAAGGCTCAAGGAAAGCCCCTGGTGCCTGGGGAGGGTGAAAAGCCACCCACCCCAACACACCATGGTGCAGGAAGCTGAGTAGGCCATGCCCCATGGCCACGTCCACCCAGCAACCGGGCAGCGAACTGATTGCTAAAATTTTTCAATCCCACCCCTGGCTGGCACCCTCTTGAGATGGAGTAGCAGAAGAAGGGTAAAGTGCCCTCTGTGTCTTAATGGCAGGAAGCAGAGAAGAAACCTGCAGGTTGAAAAAAAATCCTAGGACCACGGTTAAGGACTCTTGTTGATCTTGTTAAGTGAAGCAAGCTAAGTGGAGGAACCTTATTTGGCTCAGCAAGGAGTATTTCCCTGCCGAAGGTCAGAGCTTGGTTTCATTGACCAGATTTATGGAACATCTTACCTTGCCTCAGATAATTAGCACATTTTGATTTAAAGTGCTTTTGACCTGCCCCTGAAGTATTACTATTGGTAATTACTTGGCCAGCCTTGGTTGTGGAAATACACTGGGAGACAAACTTAATGAAATCATTTTGGAACCTCTCATTGAAGCAGATCTGTCAATTCTTGCATTTTGCTGAGGAATTAATTTTGCTGGCGACTTGAAGGTTCCACCGAAGCTCCTACAACGCTTAAGTTCTTCTGAGATTTGCTGGTCGTATGTGACTTAGCTCTGATCTATATTTTTAAAAAATATAATCTTCTATAAATGTACTAATACACGTAAAGATATTTCTTGTTTTGTTACTATTAAAGCTAGACAATTGATTTCCTTTTTCTGCCTACTGGGGCATCTCTACACCACTCAAATTATAGTTAATAGTTAGAATTTAATATTTTAAAGTGTCAATTTTCTATTCCCAAAATCAAAGCAAGGTTTGAAATCATTCCGTATCTGGAAAAATGCTGCTGCAGAATTGTTGTGTTAATAGTCATATTTGGTGTAAAGCTTGGTTGTGAATCTTCACTCTAACATCATCTTAATTCTTGTTCTTTTACTGTCACACAGAATCTGTTTTATAATCTTATTTCCATCCTCCCTCTTTTGCCTCTAAGCATTTACCGGTGGCTCTGGAAGCTGTATTTAAATGCCAAATTCCGGTTTGTTTAGCTAACTGAAGTGAATGAAATGCACATGGTTCATTCACATCCAACAAGGACCAGAGGTAGGCTGCTGGGGGTTCGCAGGGGTTCAGGAGAACCTCTAGCTAAGATTCTGTGCAGTTCAGAGAACCCGCAAATCCCACTCCTGGCTAGCCCCGTCCACCCCGCCCTGACCCTCCCAGGAGTCCCCATGCGGCCTGTTTTGGATGCAGGTAGGTTCAGGGCACACACGGAGGCTTGGGGAGGGCAAAAAACGGACCTACCAGAAGTCTGGGAAGTCCGGAAAAGGGCCCGTTTCTGGCCGCCAGAGGGCCTCCGGAGCCTGGGGAGGCCATTTTCACCCTCCCAGAGGCTCGAGAAAAGCCTCTGGAGCCTGGGGAGGGCAAAAATGCCCCCACCCTGTGATGCAGGAAGCCGACTAGGCCACGCCCACCATAGCCAAGCCCACCCAGCAACTGGGCAGAGAACCCCTTGCTAAAATTTTTGAAGCCCAGCCCTGACAAGAGCTGATGTGTGAATACAGACTTTGTTGATAAAGGCTATGTATTTTACTCAATTAATACCTCCCCCCCCCAAATTTATAAAACAATTCTCATGAATTGTAGTCGTATAAAGGTAGTCCTTGACTTACCATCACAATTGAGCCCAGTTTTTCCATTGCTAAGCAAGACATTTATTGAGTTTGGCCACATTTTATGACCTTTCTTGCCACAGTTAAAGTTAGTGACATATTTGCTAAGGAATCTGGCTTCCTTAACAAGTCATTGACTTTGCTCCCCAGAAAGTTGCCAAAGATGGATCACACGACTCCAGGACTCTGCAACCGTCATAAATTTGAGCCAGTTGCCAAGTGTCCAAATTTTGATCCCATGACCATCAGTTTGCTGCAATGATCGTAAATGTAAAAGATGAGTCATTAGTCACTTTTTTTCAGTGCCATGGTAACTTCAGATGATCCCTGAATGAATGATTGTAAGTTGAGAACTAACTACCTGTAATGATTTAGGTAACCATAGTGTCTTGTGGTTTATAACCTAAGCCTAACTCTATTAAACCCATTGGAAAATATCTAGAGGAAATGCTCCATTATCTCATTTGGGAAGGAGTCACAGCCAAAACATGTGGGAAATTTATTTGTTTGTTTGTTTGTTTGTTTGTTTGTTTATTTATTTAAATTTTTATACCGCCCTTCTCCCGAGGGACTCAGGGCGGTGCACAGCCAACTATAAAACACACATATACATAAAATTTAAAAACAATTTAAATATATATTAAATAATTTGGCCCAATATTATTAAAAAAAACTAAAACAACCATTAAAATTTATGTTTAGGCCAGCCCAGCTTGTTGGAACAATAACGTCTTGAGGGCACAGCGAAAGGCGCGTAGGTCAGGGATCATCCGTATCTCCGGGGGCAATTCATTCCAGAGGGCAGGTGCCCCCACAGAGAAGGCTCTCCCCTGAGGGTCTCCAGTTGACATTGTTTGACCAACGGCACCTTGAGGAGTCCCTCTCTGTGGGAGCGTATTGGTTGGTGGGAGGCTATCGGTAGCAGAAGGCGATCTCGTAAGTACCTAGGTCCTAAGCCATGGAGCGCTTTAAAGATGGTAACCAACACTTTGAATCTCACCCGGAAGACCACCGGGAGCCAGTGCAGCTCGTGCAGGAGAGGTTTTCCAAATGATGGAAAGATGTGAAAAATAAAACAATAAGAGCAGTAGCACCGCTTCCATCCTTTCCAATAATTAAATAAACTCAATACTAGGATAAATTTGGAATAAATTCTCAGTTTTTCTGAGAATGCTTCTTTTAAACAGAAAACTATTTAAAAATGGCAAGGCAGGTTATATTGCTGATTTACCCAACTTCTTAATTTTCAGTCTGGTTTGTGATACGTGCAGAGCTGGGATTTATGCACCTCCCAATGCAGTTGTACAATCACTGATCTTAATTGGTAATTATTAAGCAGCTGTCATATATTTGGGCTCTTCCCAAAGTCCAGAAAGTGTCTTCCATAACTACATTAAACAACCCTAGAAGGGCATAAAAATGTTTAAACGTTTGTCCCAAAGAAATGCAAAATCTGAAAAGTACTACAGTGGTAATTTAAGATGATCTTTTTTTTAAAAGGAAGACTAAATGGTAACGGGAATAACATTCTCTGCCATTCAGTAAATTGTTATCCAGAAGAAAGTAATAAAATGGTGATTATTACTGAAAGTTATAAGCATCCTGAGATTTATAGAATCATAAGCTGTTTGGATGTAAACTGAAAAGATTAGCCTGATTTAACTGCTTTAGATTATAGATCTTGTAACTACTTGTTATAAAGGCCTAATGGCGATGTTGCTTTGATAAATACAGAAACATAAAAGCTGTTAGAATGTACACAGAATGGTTAAAGGAAGAATAGAATAGAATAGAATAGAATAGAATAGAATAGAATAGAATAG
>WNWU01000002.1:65809920-65821174 GCA_012654045.1 Ptyas mucosa
AGAATAGAATAGAATAGAATAGAATAGAATAGAATAGAATAGAATAGAATAGAATAGAATAGAATAGAATAGAATAGAATAGTTGGAAGGGACCTTGGAGGTCTTCTAGTCCAACCCCCGTGCTCAGGCAGGAAACCCTAGATCAGTGATGGCTAACCAAAATAAATAGAATAGAATAAATACTTTCTTGGCCAAGTGTGATTGGACACACAAAGGATTTGTCTCTGGTGCATATGCTCTCAGTGTACATAAAAAAATACATTCATCAAGAATCATAACAACACTTAGTGATAGTCATAGGATACTAAATAAGCAATCAAATCGTACTAGGAAGCTAAATAAAACAATATAAATCGTAAAGATACAAGCAACAAGGTTATAGTCATAAGTAGGAGGAGAAAGGTAATAGGAAGGATAAGAAGAATAGTAATACAGTCTTAGTAAATAGTTTGGCAGTGTTGTGGAAATTAGTTAACAGAGTGTCTTTGTGTCCAGTAGTTCTGATGTGCAGTGCTTTATAACATCGTTTTGAGGGTAGAAGTCAAAACAATTTATGTCCAGGATGTGAGGGGTCCGTAGATATTTTCACAGCCCTAATGTAGGCAGTGCTGCTTTTTAAAATATGCATCTTTTCCCTTATGGCTCCTGCATGCCAAACCAGACACTCAACAATATAATTGAAAGAGCTGTTTAAAATCACAACAGTAGGAGAAGCGAAATACTGTATTACATTCTTCGTGTTGACGTAAAGCCTTTTGAGAACTGGAATTCAACCTGAGCTTAAAATACCACAAGGCAGGGAGCAGTAGTGGGTTTCACTTACCTTCGCTACTGGTTTGGAACTGTGAGCGCACGCGTGGTGCTTCTGTGCATGCGTAGAGCGTCCATCATGACGTCCGGGCGGGTAGGCGGAGCCTCCCGCCGCTGCCACTACCACTTCGCTCGAACCGGGATGAACCGGTAGAAATCCACCACTGGCAGGGAGTGTGTAAGACACACGGTGTCTTAATCTACACACTATTGTAAATCAGGTTTCCTCAATCTGGGAATTTGCATAGATGTTAAGGCTCAGATTTAGAATTTCCCAGCTGTCATAGCAACTGTGCTGAACTAAGACTTTTGGGAATTGAAGGCCCAACTTACTTGGAGGGGTCCAGCTGAGACAAACTTCACTGAGCTAGAACATTATTTGGTTTGGCTTAGGTGCTATACAGACTTGCCTTCTGTGGGATTGGAAACAGTGGTTTATGAATTGTTTTGACCTAGCCCCATGATGGCGAACCTATGGCATGCATGTCACAGGTGGCAAGCAAGGAGTCCTGGTGGCGCAGTGGACTAATTCACTGTTATTAAGATCAGCTGCCTGCAATTACTGCAAGTTCAAATCCCACCAGGCTCAAAGTTGACTCAGCCTTCCATCCTTTCTAAGATAGGTGAAATGAGGACCCAGATTGTGGGGGCAATAAGCTGACTTTGTATAAATATACAAAAGTATGAAGGCTATTGCTTAACGCACTGTAAGCCGCCCTGAGTCTCTGGAGAAGGGCGGCATATAAATCAAATAAAAAAAAAAAGCAGAGCCCTCTCTGCGGGCACACCAGCCATCACCCCAGCCCAGCTCCACTGTGGATGACACGTGCCTCCCACCGGCCAGCTGGTCTTTGGCTCTCTGCCGTGCATGTGCAGGAGACGGGGAGCATGCAGGCATGCATGCACGCATGCACACGCGTGTGCATGTCCCCCCACATTTTGGGCCTGGAAGGCCTCCTGCACCAACCTGGAAGCCAAAAATGGGTGTGGGGGACACATGCACGTGGGAAGTGCGTGCATGCATGGGGGGGGGGGCCAGGGAGCATGCGCGGAGGGCACTTGCATTGTATTTTGGGGTTTTGCACACACGCAGGCACTTTTTGGCACCAAAAAGGTTAGCCATCACTGACCTAGCCAAATGTAGTTTGGGGTTTTTGGTAACTCATAACTTACTTAGTACACGAACAGAATGAATAAGAATTTCCAGATCTAGGATATGTATAGATAGTCCCCAATTTACAGCCCCAAAACTGGAGCTTCTGTGGCTAAGCAATATGGTTGCTAAATGAGTCGCACCCGATTTTATGACTTTTTTTTTGCTGTGGTTGTTAAGTGAACCATATTCATTAAATGAAGCATCATAAATCCATGCTGGTTGGCAGGGGCCTGAATTTTGATCATGTGACTGCAGAGGTGTGACTATCATAAGTGTAAGGACCAGTGATAAGTCACTTTTTCCAGCACCGTCATAACTTTGAATAGTTGATTATAAGTTGAGGACTACCTGCCTGGTGTATTTAGTGTAGGTATGACTAGAAGCCATTTAGCTGGTGTCAACTCTTAGCAACCGCATAGATATATATCATATAATTATAATATAACTGATATGTATAGATAGATCTAGGTATGTATCCATACATATTAGTTATATAAATATGTATAGATACATACCTACTAGATCTGTGGTGGGTTTCAAAGTTTTTTTACTACCGGTTCTGTGGGCGTGGCTTGGTGAGCATGGCATGGCTTGGTGGGCGTGGCCGAGGAAGGATACTGTAAAATCTCCATTCCCACTCCACTCCAGGGGAAGGTTACTGCAAAATGGAGCCTGGTGGCATGGCATACTAAAGCACTGTAATTAACATTCAGCTGCCTGAAATTACTGCAAGTTCAAATCTCACCAGGCTCGAGGTTGACTCGGCCTTCCATCCTTTCTAAGGTAGGTAAAATGAGGACCCAGATTGCGGGGGCAATAAGCTGACTTTGTATAAATATACAAAAGTATGAAGGCTATTGCTTAACGCATTGTAAGCCGCCCTGAGTCTTTGGAGAAGGGCCGCATATAAATTAAATTTTTATTATTTTTTTTTAAATCCCCATTTCCTCCTGATCAGCTGGGACTTGGGAGGCAGAGAATAGATGGGGGCGAGGCCAGTTAGAATTTTTACTACCGGTTCTCTGAACTAGTCAAAATGTCCGCTACCGGTTCTCCAGAACTGGTTAGAACCTGCTGAAACCCACGTCTGTACTACATGTATGTATACCTATTTAAATCACCCATGCATTTAAATATTTCCTCAAGTGCCTGGTTTGGAGAACAGGAACGGAGATAAATGAGTAATATCAGTACCATAAATAATAATAATCCCAAAGGCAGTGGTGGGATTCAGCCAGTTCGCACCATTTCGGGAGAACCGGTTGTTAACTTTCTAAGCAGTTTGGCAAACTGGTTGTTGGAAGAAATCATTAGGGCAGAGAACCGGTTGTTAAATTACTTGAATCCCACCACTGCCCAAAGGGAATGACTAATGTCTAAACCAGGGGTATCCAACCTTAGCAACTTTAAGATTTGTGAACTTCATGGCTGGCTGGGGAATGCTGGGAGTTGAAGTCCACAAGTCTTAAAGTTGCTAAGGTTGGAGATCCCTGGTCTAAACTATGAAGCCTTTCCTTCACTAGATAGGGCACAAAGCAGAGGGCCTCTTCAAGGTACCTGGTCCTTGTGATCATCATGGTTGTACATCCAGGTGAATCTTGGCGGATCTGAAACCATTCCCATCCAAACATTTGCAGGTATGATTAGATTACAGTAGCAAAAGTGATCCTCCCCTCCCTTCATTTAATCAGAGAGACAAATGTAAAAAGAATGTAGGTCAGTTCTCCTTAAACTCCCAAGACTTGATGATTCTGGCAGTCTCATTTCTGCATGATCACCTCTATTAGCTTCCCAAGTGTTGCCTTATTCAGTTGCCAGGCTGGCTGGCTGGCATCCTTGCTACTCAAAATTTTACTTCTGTTAGTATGGCAGCAGGTATCCATAGCTGGGTAGTTAAGGCGGCACCCAGATGTTTCCTCAAATCATCTTGAAGATGATAAAATTGTGGTTGACTTAAACGTGAAGATGATAAAATTGACCTCTTGTAAGGTCAGGTTTGATTGCCAGGGGTTTTTTTGTTTTGTTTTTTAATTTGATTTATATGCCGCCCTTCTCCGGAGACTCAGGGCGGCTTACAATGTGCTAAGCAATAGCCTTCATACTTTTGTATATTTATACAAAGTCAGCTTATTGCCCCCACAAACTGGGTCCTCAATTTACCTACCTTAGAAAGGATGGAAGGCTGAGTCAACCTTGAGCCTTGGTGAGATTCGAACCTGCAATAATTGCAGGCAGCTGAATGTTAATTACAGTGCTTTAGTCTGCCACGCCACCAGGCTCCATTTTGCAGTAACCTGATGTTAATAACAGGGCTTTAGACCACTGTACTATCCAAGGCTCTTAATTTTTAATTAAGGCTTTTAATTAATCCAAGGCTTTTTAATTAATTAATTAATTAATTTATACATATATGTGTGTGTGTGTATGTGTGTGTGTATTTACTTATTTTTTATACCGCCCTTCTCCAACAGGACTCAGGGCAGTGAACAGCCAAATAAAAATATAGTATGCAAAAGTTAAAATATTTTAAAAATAATTAAATGAGATTTGGCCCATAATTTAAGAATATTTCAATTAAAAACAATTTCTAATTTAAAACCGAAATGAAATCAGGCCAGCCCGGCTAGCTGAAATAGATAAGTTTTAAGGGCCCGACGAAAAATCCGGAGGTCAGGAATCACTCATATCTCTGGGGGTAGATCGTTCCAGAGGGTGGATGCCGCCACAGAGAAGGTTCTCCCCCTGGGGGTCGCCAGCCGACATTGTCTGGCCGACGGCACCCTGAGGAGGCGCTCTCTGTGGGAGCGAACTGGCCGGTGGGAGGCTATTGGTGGCAGAAGGCGGTCCCATAAATAGGTAGTATCTTTGATGCAAGAAGCTCATTGGCCATCTTACAAATGGTTGAGTTTCATTTTCCAAATTATATCAATTTGTGAAGGTGAGTATTATCACTCAATACATAAATGCTTTAGGGTTTTTTTTTAATTATCTGTTTGTGCCTTCCTCTGATGGCCCATAATAAAATGCTCTGGCACAAAAAAGACATCCCTAAAGGGTGTTAAGAACATTGAATAAAAATATTAGCGATGGGATAACTTTCATTTACATTCTATACCTTTCAAATTTTGATCTTACAAGGGACCAATAATAATGCCACTGAATGATAGTGATCATGATAAATATGAGGATTATGACAAACTCATTGGAAAAAAATAATAGAATATTTTAAAAAAATAGTTTTCAGTTTGGAGCAAAAATGGTAAGAAAAATAATTTTCCTATTCCCTGAATGGATCACATGTGCAAGAAGGTACAGTACACTGCATTAAAAAATGTTGGAAGGAGAAAGGAGATTAATTATATGAAAGAAAACACAATGAATTCAAGCTGCACTCCTGATATTTAAATCTACTTCTGGTTCCGAAATATCCAAGGATGCAGGGGCGGGCTGCTGAGGGTTCGCAGGGGTTCGGGAGAACCTCTAGCTAAGATTCTACGCAGTTCGGAGAACCCCCAAATCCCACTCCTGGCTGGCCCCGCCCACCCCACCCCACCCCTCCCAGGAGTCCCCATGTGGTCCGTTTTGGATGCAGGTAAGTGCAGGGTGCGGGCGGAGGCTAGGGGCGGATGAAAAACAGGCATTCTGGAAGTTCGGGAAGGCTGGAAACGAGCTGTTTCTGGCCTCCAGAGGGCCTCTGGAGCCTGGGGAGGCTGTTTTCGCCTTCCTGGAGGCTCTGGAGCCCGGGAAGGGCAAAAATGCCCGTGGTGCAGGAGGCCGACTAGGCCACGCCCAACATGGCCACGCCCACCCAGCAACCAGGCAGAGAACCCCTTGCTAAAATTTTTGAAGCCCACCCCTGCAAGAATGGTGTTGAAGTTTCAATTGGAACTGAGATATGCTTGAGGTCCGTGCAAATGGTATTGTTTTATTTATTTTATTTATTTTATTTTATTTTATTTTATTTATATACCGCCCTACTCCCGAAGGACTCAGGGCGGTGAACAGCCACAAGATAAAAATACATCATACAAAAGTTAAAAACCATTTAAAAGTACATTAAATAATTTTGGACCCCCCCAAAAAAAGAATTTTAAAACACCCAATTTGTATAAAACTTAAAAGCAAATTAAAAGGGAGAGTCAAGCCAGACCAGCCTGTTGGAATAAAAATGTTTTGAGGGCGCGGCGGAAAGTGCGTAATTCTGGGATTCTCCGTATCTCCGGGGGAAGCTCATTCCAGATGGCAGGTGCCCCCACAGAGAAGGCTCTCCGCCGGGGGCCACCAGTCAACACTGTTTGGCTGATGGCACCCTGAGGAGCCCCTCTCTATGGGAGTGTACTGGTCAGTGAGAGGCTACTGGTGGCAGAAGGTAGTCTCGTAAGTACCTCGGTCCTAAGTCATGGAGCGCTCTAAAGGTGGTGACCAAAAGCTTGAAGCGCACCCGGAAAACCACCGGGAGCCAATGCAGCTCGTGCAGGAGGGGAGTCACATGGGAGCGCCACGTCGCTCCCATAACCACCCACGCAGCTGCATTTTGGACCAGCTGGAGCCTCCGGGTGCTCCTGAAGGGGAGCCCCATGTAGAGAACATTACAGTAGTCCAGGCGTGAGGTGACGAGGGCATGAGTGACTGTACGTAACGAGTCCCGATCCAGAAAGGGACGCAACTGGCGAATCAGGCAGACCTGATAAAAAGTCCTCCCGGCCACAGCTGTGAAGTGCTCTTCTAAAGACAGCCGTGAGTCCAGGAGGACACCCAAGTTGCGAGCCCTCTCCGTGGGGGCCAACGACTCGCCCCCAATAGTCAGTGATGGCACCAACTGACTATATCGGGACATCGGAAACCACAGCCACTCGGTCTTGGATGGATTGAGTCTGAGTCTGTTTCTCCCCATCCAGATCCACACGGCCTCCAGGCACCGGGACATCACTTCAAGGGCATCATTGTAGTCTGTTTCTCCTGGGTGAGCCAGCTATATTAGGAATAATGAAAAGGCATAAACAACTCAAAACTCAACTCAAAAGTCTTTTGTTAAACTGACTATGATTGTCTTCATATACTGAGTTACAACTCCTCAGAGCCCCAGCTAGCCTGCTCAATGGTGAGGGATGTTGGAAGTTTAAGCGTAATTTGAATTTGTTTTTCTATATCAAATCACAAAATTTGGAATATGTACCATGTGTCACTCCACTTGATACCTTACTCTAGTTTGACAAGAAATTGTTATTGAGTTTTCTTTGATCATGGTTTTCAAGCCAGGCACAGATCTAATAGGCCACCCAGTTCATGCTGAGTAGAATGTCATGGAATTGTTTAGCAAATGCTTCATTCATAGCAAGGTATTATATTCACAACGTTCCCACAATCTATTAAACAAGCTAACCAATCCCAAATGAAATAAGTTTTATTATTGACAAACCGATGCTGACTTCTAGTAACCATTGCATTGTTTCAAGGTGTTTTCAGACAAACGGTGTTATACGCTCCAGAGTTTTGCCATTAATTTGGAAAACAACCATTGTCCTATCTCAGGTGTGTGAAGTGCTACCCTAATACACTTGGAGGAATTAAAAGGGCTGGAGAGTAGTTTGTGGAAAACTAGGGACTTTTAGAGTACGAAAGACTGGGACATGCTGATATAGAGCCTTGGATAGTACAGTGGTCTAAAGCACCCTGTTATTAACACAGCTGCCTGCAATTATTGCAGGTTCGAATCTCACCAAGGCTCAAGGTTGACTCAGCCTTCCATCCTTTCTAAGGTAGGTAAATTGAGGACCCAGTTTGTGGGGGCAATAAGCTGACTTTGTATAAATGTACAAAAAGTATGAAGGCTATTGCTTAGCGCATTATAAGCCGCCCTAAGTCTCCAGAGAAGGGCGGCATATAAATCAATTTTTTTAAAAAAATAAATACTACAACTTTGTATGGCTCACAGTCTAAGACGCTGAACTTGTCGATCGAAAGGTTGGCAGTTCAGCGGTTTGAATCCCTAGTGCTGCATAATGGGGTGAGCTCCGGTTACTTTGCCCCACCTGCTGCCAACCTAGCAGTTCAAAAGCACGCAAAAAATGCAAGTAGAAAAATAGGGACCACCTTTGGTGGGAAGGTTACAGCATTGCGTGCGCCTTTGGCGTTTAGTCATGCCAGCCACATGACCACGGAGACGTCTTCGGACAGCGCTGGCTCTTCGGCTTTGTAACGTAGATGAGCACCGCCCCCTAGAGTCGGGAACGACTAGAACATATGTGCGAAGGGAACCTTTACCTTTACCTAGTATGTTTGCAATAATTAGTACAGAGAAAGATCGGACAAACTCTTCTAAAAAGGGGAATTCTATGGCATTTCTTAATTTGAAATTCAGACCCAATAAAAAAACAGCCCATCTTTGGGGAGGCTAATGGAAAGAACTCGAGTCAGGACACTGAATCAAACAGAGGCACAGTGGTATGCCTCCTTGGAGGCGAGTGCTTTTGACTCCACAGATTCCTATAACAAATTGCTTAATTTATTCCTGCTAGTAGTTGCTCTACTATGGAATTGTTTGAGAATTAACACTTACCAGTGTGAGAACTGAAATACCAAGCTATAGGAAGATGCTGAAATGTTTGCAGTCCACTGGAACACCCCCTGACCTTTAATGTTAGCTCTTGAAGAGGAATTTAAATCCACTTTAAAGATGGATTTAGTGTCGGAAACCTGTGGCTAGGTATTGCTCTCTCTTCCTCATTGCTCTCGAGAGTTGCACTTAGAAAGTGGAAAGCATCAACTGCCTTAATTTAAAACCATTACTATAGGTACAGTTTAAAGGCTCAAACTGAAGTGTTTTGTTTTTGTGTGTGTGTGTGTGTGTCAGATTTCACAAGGTGGTTACCTAGACGTTAGTGCAAGCTTTTTATTAATGCGGGTGTACTTCAGCAAATCTACTAATTCACCTTTGAGAAAGGCTCATTCTTAAAGTGCTCGAATAGGATAGGATAGGATAGGATAGGATAGGATAGGATAGGATAGGATAGAATAGAATAGAATAGAATAGAATAGAATAGAATAGAATTTTTTATTGGCCAAATGTGATTGGTCACACAAGGAATTTGTCTTGGTGCATATGCTCTCAGTGTACATAAAAGAAATATATACTTTGTAAAGTACTTATACTCATTTTGTAAGTACAGTACAAGTAATTGGAGTTTGATTCATGGAGAGTAGAAGTCTGTTCTTTTTTTTTTTAAGGAGATGAACAACAGAGGATTTTGACACTTCTGGCACCTGAACAAAACCCTTTTAATGGGATTAGCTTGTCAGGAATGAATCTGCCCATCTGGTCATCAAGGGACAGCCTCTTCAGAGACATACAGTGTAAGGGGGTGGATAGAAAAACAGATTTTCTCTGTAATAGGCCCAGTTTTATGGAATTCTACCCCTACAGGAATGCACTGGTCTGCATATTCCTTCTTCTTCTTTTGGGGTAAACTGGCTCAAACATGGTTCATTCTATTATGTCTTCAGCCCAGCCTGAAGGGGAGGTCAGTTAGAGCAGGGGTCTCCAACCTTGGCAGCTTTACGATTTGTGGACTTCAATTCCCAGAATTCCTCAGCCCACCCCCGTGCCTGTTCCTCGGCATGCGCAGCAGAGACCCGAAGATCAGCTGGCTGACAGGAGGCGTGTGCACACGCAGGATGGAGCTGAGCTGGGCGATGGCTCGTATGCCAGCAGAGAATAGGGATGGGTTCTAAATTTTTTTACTACCGGTTCTGTGGGTGTGGCTTATTTTGTGGGCATGGCTTGATGGTCATGTGACAATTCTTTAGGATTTAGCAGAGGTACTGGTTTACCAGGCTTTTAAAAAAATTATTATTATTATTTATTATATTTGTATACTGCCCTTCTCCTGAAGGACTCGGAGCGGTGAACAGCCAGCAGGTAAAACACAAAAAATATAAAATTTAAGACAATATTAAAATCCAATTAAATTAATTTGGCCCACAATTAAAACACCCCTATATTAAAACCCATAATTTAACAATTTAAAATTAGAACAATTTAAAAGAATTAGGTCAGCCCGGCTTGATGAAACAAAAACGTCTTTAGGGCATGGTGGAAAATGCGCAAATCCGGGATCTGCTGTATCTCCGGGGGCAGCTCGTTCCAGAGGGTAGGTGCCCCCACAGAGAAGGCACTCCCCCTGTGGGTCGCCAGCCGACATTGTTTGGCCAACGGCATCCTGAGGAACCCCTCTCTGTGAGAGCGTATTGGTCGGTGGGAGGCTACCAGCGGCAGAAGGCGGTCTCGTAAGTACCCGGGTCCTAAGCCATGGAGCGCTCTTTTAACTGCTTGCAGAGCTGTACCGGTCTACTCATCTGTTTTTGCAGGCACCGGTCTACTCATTTGTTTTTGGAGGCACCGGTCTACCACCAAACTGCCTTTTACCACTGATCAGCTGTAGCGTGGCCCTTTGAAGCCCTGCGGCAAGAGTTTAAACAGGTTTTTTCCTTCTAGCCGATCAGCTGGACTCAGGAGGCAGCAATAGATTGGGGGTGGGGGCCAAATAAAAGGTAAGAATAATGCAGGGAGGTGGGGGGGCGGGGGAGACAGAACCAGTTCGGTGACGTCATATCATCACCGCTACCGGCTCAGTGGAACCGGGCCGAACCGGGAGGAACTCATCACTGCTCTGCATGCCACCTGTGGCACGTGTCCAATAGGTTCACCATCACGGTTCTAGTGTCTTTCTCTATCTCTATTGGTGAGAATGGTGTCGGAAGTTCTTTTTTAAAGCTAGAATAATAAGCAATCCTGCCAATCTTAGCTCATGCAACCTCTTCTCATCTTTCTTCCTAAAATACTGCAAAAACCTTAGCAAAAGAACTGTAAGGTTCTCTGATTTTTCATTAAGAAGGCAGTTTTAATCCGGTGGCTTTAAAAATAGTCATCAATATAAATGCAAGGTTCTTAGCTTGGATGGAAGGAAAAAATTGCTTCATGTCTATTTTATTTGATACCGCATTGGGAATTTGGAAGGAAACATTGCATGTGAAAAATTATGCACCTTTCTATACATTTGCCCTGAAATGCCTTTGAAGAGCCTTGGTGGTGCAGCAGACTAAAGGGCTGTTAAGTAGCCCTTAGCTGCCAGCTGCCTGCAATTACTGCGAGTTCAAATCTCACCAGGCTCAAGGTTGACTCAGCCTTCCATCCTTCCGAGGTAGGTAAAATGAGGATCCTGATTGTGGGGGCAATAAACTGACTTTGTATAAAAAAGAACACTGCTGGGGGGGGGGGGGGGGGGGGGG
>WNWU01000002.1:65836854-65848950 GCA_012654045.1 Ptyas mucosa
CTTTCCTTTCCTTTCCTTTCCTTTCCTTTCCTTTCCTTTCCTTTCCTCCCCTCCCCTCTCCTCTCCTCTCCTCTCCTCTCCTCTCCTCTCCTCTCCTCTCCTCTCCTCCCATCCCCTTCCCTTCCCTTCTCCTTTCCCTTTCCCTTTCGCCCATTCCCCCTTTCTCTTTCCCCTTTCCCTTTCCCCCTTTTCCTTTCTCTTCCCCTTCCCCTTCCTCTTCCCCTTCCTCTTCCCCTTTCCTCCCCATTTTCCCCTTCTCTTCCCCCCATAAAGGACTTCAAGGTCTAATCCTCCACTTTCTCCCACATTGTGAGTCCAGTGCTAATAGAGCCACCTCGTCCCTTTGTGTCCACCCTCACGCCAATTATAACAGCATCAACAATTAGAAATAGCTGATTAGTGCAAAAATTGCTGTGGTAGCTGGTCTCTTAATTGTCAGGGCCAGCAGAGGTTGCTGTCAGGATTATGATTTGACCGTCTGTGGGAGGCTGGCTGGCTTGTCCCCCTGACCAAGGTGAATGGCAAGGTAGTTTTGCATGTCGTGTGAATGCCATCCCCATTTCTGGGCTGGAATCAACCTCCCCCAACAAGGTACAAGACTTTTAGAGTGTTCTTATTTTCTCACCCTAGTTCTGTCAGATATATTCCCTTCATTTTGCTTTCAGCTGAGTTGACAAGTCACTCCCGTTTATTAGATTGGGCATGATGGATGTAAGACAGCAAGAGCGAGCGGGCACACATGAGCCCAGAGTTAGTCAGTGCCGAGAACAGAAACCAACGTGCCAAAGAACATCAAAGCATGCTGATGCCAACAGCCTCGCCCAACCTGGCACCCACCCAGGTTGCAATTCCTCAGATTCCCCATTAGCATGGCGGAAGGTTGTCATTAGCAGCAGGGCCAGCCAGATGCCTTTTGGCAACGCTACGATAAAAAGTAAGGTCAAGTTTGAAACCTGGAAATTGATATGCAGATAGGTGTCTCCTCGTAATTTTCTTGGCAACAGCATAAATGTGGTTGGCTAGCACAGGTTTCATGGTGGTTACATCCAAGTTGTAACCAGGGTGGACTCAAAGCAAGGTCAGCCAGGGGTTGCCACAAAGAAGAGGGGGTCAACTTATTTCCTAAAGCACCCGAAGGCAAGACAAGAAACAACGGATGGAAACTAATCCAGGAGAGAAGCAACCTGGACTTAAGGAAAAACTTCCTAGCAGTGAGAACAATTAACCAGGGGAAGAGCTTCCCTTCAGACGCTGTGGGTACTTGATCACTGGAGGTTTTTAAGAAGAGACTGGATAGCCATTTGCCTGAAATCATATAGGGTCTCCTCAGTGGTGGGATTCAAGTAATTTAACAACCGGTTCTCTGCCCTAATGATTTCTTCCAACAACCAGTTTGCCAAACTGCTCAGAAAGTTAACAACCGGTTCTCCCGAAGAGGTACAAACTGGCTGAATCCCACCACTGGGTCTCCTGCTTGAACAAGGGGTTCAGGGGTGGGTTCCAAAATTTTTTACTACTGGTTCTGTGGGTGTGGCTTATTTTGTGGACGTGGTTTGATGGTCACGTGACAAACAATTCTTTAGGATTTAGCAGAGGTACTGGTCTACCTATTTGTTTTTGGAGCGCACTGGTCTACCACCACACTGCCTTTTACCGCTGATCAGCTGTAGGGCGGCCCTTTGAAGAGCCACAGCAAGAGTTTAAACAATTTTTTGCCACTCTGCCACCACCAAGAGAATCGGAAAACACTTTTCAGGCAGCTTGGCCTCAATTGCCAATCTACCACCACCGAGCGGTTTACAAGGAGTGGGTCAGTTCTAGCCGATTAGTTGGGAGGCTTCTTGGCTTCTCAATTTAAAGCTAAGGTGTCTTGTTGGGTTTTTTTTTCTTCTTTGTCAATTGAGCCATGGTTTTTTCCTTCTAGCCGACCAGCTGGGACTCGGGAGGCAGCGAATAGATTGGGGGCAGGGCCAGGCAGAGGTGGTATTTACCGGTTCTCCAAACTACTCAAAATTTCCACTGCCGGTTTACAAGAACCGGGGAGAACCCACCACTGAAGGGATTGGACTAGAAGACATCCAAGGCCCCTTCCTTCTCTATTCTGATTGATTACTGAGACAACAGTGTTTCTCAATCTTGGGAACTTTTAAGATGTGTGGACTTCAACTCCCAGAATTCCTCAGCCAGCATCTTTTACAGGATTGTCGTAACTTTGAATGATCGCTGTACACATGGTCATAAGTCACAGACTACCTTTATGGCTATGTGTGGTCCTAGACCTGGGTTTATTACAGCCAGGCAAAAGTATGCTTAGCATCTTTGCAAATTTTTTAGTCCAATGGTCCGGAGGTGATGAGTGATGGGTGAACAAAACATAAAAAAGATGTGGAGACTCTAGAAAGAGTGCAGAGAAGAGCAACAAAGGTGATTAGGGGACTGGAGGCTAAAACATATGAAGAACGGTTGCAGGAACTGGGTATGTCTAGTTTAATGAAAAGAAGGACTAGGGGAGACATGATAGCACTCTTCCAATATCTCAGGGGTTGCCACAAAGAAGAGGGAGTCAAACTATTCTCCAAAGCACCTGAGGGCAGGACAAGAAGCAATGGGTGGAAAATAATCATGGAGAGAAGCAACTTAGAACTAAGGAGAAATTTCCTGACAGTTAGAACAATTAATAAGTGGAACAACTTGCCTCCAGAAGTTGTAAATGCTCCAACACTGGAAATTTTTAAGAAGATGTTGGATTTGTCTGAAGTGGTGTAAGGCTTCCTGCCTGGGCAGAGGGTTGGCTTAGAAGACCTCCAAGGCCCCTTCCAACTCTGTTATTCTATTCTAAAATGTAGCTTCTCTTCTGTATGTAGCATAATCCTTGTTTTAAAAAAATGGCCCAACAGAAGTCTGTTTGTATACACACATCATATATACAGGTAATCCTCAACTGAGAAAGTTAATTTAGTGACTGTTCAAAGTTGCAATGGCACTGAAAAAAATGACTTAGCAAATAACAATAGACTTATAGACTGCTTCCCAGTGCTTTCCAGCCCTCTCTTAAGCGGTTTACAGAGTCAGCCTCTTGCCCCCAACAATCTGGGTCCTCATTTTACCCACCTCGGAAGGATGGAAGGCTGAGTCAACCCTGAGCCGGTGAGATTCGAACTGCCAAATTGCTGGCAGCCGGCAGTCACCAGAAGTAGCCTGCAGTTCTGCATTCTAACCACTGCGCCATCACGGCTCGTCATATGATTCACTTATGACCATTTTTCATACTTACGACCATTGCAGCATCCCCATGGTCAATTGCTTTCTAATGAGACCGGAGATCGTGTAGCTTGCTGAAAGACATGGAGTAAAGAGATTGTGAAACATTTGTCACGAGTATAGCAGGGGTGGGTTCTACTTACCTTTACTACCGGTTTGCAACGGGATTTGCGCATGCGCAGATCGCTGATGACAACATCCGGGGTGGTGGGTGGGGCGTCCCGCCGGTTTTACTACCGGTTCTTTGAACCGGTCTGAACCGGGGGCAACCCACCACTGGAGTACAAGTAGTCTTTGACAGTTCGTTTAGTGAACCGTTCATTTAATGACCGTTCAAAGTTACAACAGCACTGAAAAAAGGGACTTATGACCGTTTTTTGCACCTATGACCATCGCAACATCCCCATGGTCACGTCATCAAAATTCAGATGCTTGGCAATTGACTCATATTTATCACAATTGTAAAGTATCCCCGTGGTCATGTGATCTGCTTTTGCGACCTTTTGACGGTGGCAAGAAACGTCGTAAAATGGGGCAAAACTCACTTAGCAAATGTCTTGCTCAGCAACAGAAATTTGGAGCTCAATTGTGGGCGTAAGTCAAGGATTACCTTGACTTATTAAAAATTTAGCTGGTGACCAACTTAAAAACAATTCTCTATAAAATTACAGAGCTCTAATCTAATTTTTATGTAAATTGCAGTAGAAACAAGCAATACAGTTTTTTTTTTTGTAATAATGCTTTTCTTTCCTTTGCAGATAAATGAACTGATCACATGAGAAAAGCTTTTTAATTTAAAAGGTGCACTGTTGAGCTATTTAAGGCAACCTTCCCCCCCTCAAGGTTCTGTTTTGTGAATGTGGTCACCTCTCATTTGATTTTCCCGCTTCTCTTGTATCCTAAAAGATTACTTTGGTCAGGTTATGGAGATGTAACGATGCCCCAGGTAGACCTTTGGATAAATGACTGTTTTTCCCTTTTACCATTTCAGATCCTGGAATATCCTGTTCAACCTAAGGAGAACAAGTTTCCTTTTTTGCGTAATCCAGATATTTTGGTTGGAGAAAATGACTTGACAGCTTTGAGTTACCTCCATGAACCGGCCGTCTTGCATAACTTAAAAGTCCGCTTTTTGGAATCAAATCACATCTATACCTATTGTGGTGAGTATTGACATAGGGCATTGCTTTTGGAAAGACTACAGATAGGCCTCAACTTAACAACAGTTCATTTAGTGACTGGAAAAAAATTGACTGACTGACTGACTGACTGACTTATGTATGTATGTATGTATGTATGTATGTATGTATGTATGTATTTATTTTATTTTATTTTATTTTATTTTATTTTATTTTATTTTATTTTATTTTATTTTATTTTATTTTATTTTATTTTATTTTATTTTATTTATTTATTTATTTATTTATTTATTTGCTGCCTATTCGCATATGGGGACGCAAGGCGGCTTACAGAATATAAAACCATATTTAAAACAATAAAAACTAACAAAAATATATTTTTGTTATATTTGTTATATTTTGTAATTGAATTTGTGTATTTATTGTGAGCCATCCTGAGTCCTTTGGAGAGAGGGCAGCATACAAGCTTAAATAATTAATAAATAAACAAATAGATAGATAGATAGATAGATAGATAGATAGATAGATAGAATCAAATAAATAAAAAGAATCAAATAAATTAATATAGTACAATAGTACAATATAACAAAATCACCCCCATCTCCTGCCCCCCACGACAGCAGATCACATGAGCTATTTAATAAGCTCCATCCCACTCTGGGTTCCCCAGGCCCACTGGTAGGACCAGATCTTCCGGAAGAGTATTAAAGTGGGGGACATCCTAATTTCTGGTGCAATGATGTTCCAGAGAGAGGGAGTCACCACAGAGAAGGCCCTTCTTCTGGGTCCCACCAGGTGTATCTCCCTCGGGGACAGGACCCGCAACATTCCCTGCCTCCCCGCTCTGATGGGTCGGGTAGATGTGACCAGCAAGAGACGGACCCTCAGATCACCTGGTCCCAAACCACGAAGGGCTTTAAAGGCGACAACCAGCGCCTTGAGTTGCACCCGGAGGCAAATGCAGGCTGCTGCATTTTGCACCAACTGGAGCAACTGATGACCGTTTCTCACACTTATGACCATTGCAGCATCCCCATGGTCACATGATCAAAATTGAGATGCTTGGCAACTTACTCATATTTATGACAGTTGCGGTGTCCCGGGGTCATGTGATTTTGCGACCTTTTGACAAGCAAAGTCAATGGGGAAGCCAGATTCACTTAACAACCGTGTGACGAGCTTAAAAAGTGCAGGGATTCACTTAACAACCGTGGCCAGAAAGGTCGTAAAAAGGTCACTTAACCAATGGCTCGCTTAGCAACGGAAATTTTGGGCTCAATTGTGGTCATAAGTCAAGGACTACCTGTACAGGTAGATTTACAATCACTCATTTAACAACTGTTCAAAGTTACAATGGCATTGAAAATAGTGACTTTTGACCGGTTCTTACATATCCGCTCAGTCACATGATCAAAATTGGAATGTTGGCATCTGGTGTGTATTTATGATGCTTGCAGCATCCTGCATTCATGTGATCATCATTCATAACCTTCCAAGCTGGCCTCTAACAAGCAAAATCAATGGGGGAAGCTGAATTTATTTAACAACTCACGATTCACTTAACTGCAATGATTTGCTTAACAACCTTGGCAAAAAAAAACGGTCATAAAATTGGGTACAACTCACTGAACATCTTTCTAGCAACAGAAATTCTGGTAAGTAAGTCAAGGACTATTTATTTAGAGAATTTTCTGGTTGAGACCTAACTTTGACAGCTTAGGAAACTTGTAGCAGTTTTAATTTTAATTTGGAAGACCTTCAAACCTGCTGAACCTATAAAACAAAAAGTGGGGGCGAGTTTTTCTGCTTGCTTGCTTATTTATTTAAATAGCCGGCTGCAATGAACTTGTAAATTGATGCACAATAAAAAAAAAAAACGTTTACACTATGAAGTGGCCAGTGAGTCATATTTAAACTACTCTGCTTGTGGGTAATTTGTGCCTCTCTTGTTTTTTGTATCGTTTTAAAGAGTTTGCATTCTCGTTATTTTTAAGGTATCGTGCTTGTTGCCATAAATCCTTATGAACAATTGCCAATTTATGGACAAGATGTCATCTACGCCTACAGTGGCCAAAACATGGGTGATATGGATCCTCATATTTTCGCAGTTGCGGAAGAAGCATATAAACAAATGGCCAGGTGAGTGCAAAACTTTCCTTCCTTTCTATCGATATGTGTATTTAAATGGAGACTTAGGTTACCCTTGTTCAGGGGTATTAAACTCGATTTCATTGACGTCCGCATAAAGCTTGTGGTTGATCTCGGGGGGCCAGGGGGGGCATGGTATGGCTGGGGTGGGTGTGGTCAGCTCGACATCGTTTGGGCATGGAGACACTGGTGCGGCCGCGGTGCTGATCTGCTACCTGATGGTGGCCATCCAGGGCAGACCACAGCCAGCCTTAGATCCGTGGTGCTGCCTTGGCCCCGCCCCCTGGGTGTGTGTGCAGGAGGCGGCAAGCGTGCAAGCGCTGGTGTCCTGGGTTAAAGGGAAGCACTCAGAACACAGTCCCCAGGGAAACCAGGCCCTGAGCACACTCACTGCCTCCTGTGTGCATGGCCAGGGGCTGGGGCCGAGGCACTGCTGTGGATGTAAGGCTGGTGGCGGTCCGGCCTGGATGGCCGCCACAAGGTTGCTGATCAGCACCCGGTTGGCCTGGGCTGGACCGAGGCGCTGCAGGCTGGTCCTTTGCCATTTCCAGTGCAGTCTTGCAGTCAGGGCCGATTTAAACACCTCACAGGCCAGATATGGCCTGTGGGCCTTAAGTTTGACACCCCTGCCCTAAATGAACAAATAAATTCAAATTTAGGAGGTAAACTACGATTAGGCTTCTGGATATCTTCACAATGAATCTTGGAATGAGGGCAAAACAGAGTGCCTGAGAACTCTGAGAAGCTCCATTTAATTCCTGTTTTTAGTTATTTCTTAATCTATACCCTGGTTTCCTCATGGTTTAACGAATAGAAACGTGAGAATGCATTTGTGGTGTCATATCAACTGGCGTGAAGATCATTTCCCTAATGCAGTTTTCCTCAATCCGATCCTCTCTAAATGTGTTTAAACTTCAACTCCCATCGTTCCTTGATGAGGGAGAGTATCATTTTCCAGTTAGGTTGCAGGGAAGTTGATTCCTTATATTCATTTCTGGTGAATTAAAAATGCTTCGCAAAAGCTGAAGTTGCTCAGAATTTCCTTTGTTTTAATCTTCTATCCTTCTGCACAACATATTTCATTTTTTCCCCCACAACACTTGCAAGTGGAACAGCAGGATGCAAACTTTTGAGATATCTGCGAAGGATGTGTTGGAGATGTCTGGGGCCAGGATGTTGATGGATGGAAATGAGTTTTTATCAGGCCCTGAATGTAGTTTATTGGTTTAACCTGTTGCTTTATTGTGTAGTGCTTTGATTTTGTCCCCTGCCAAGGTTCTTTTCGCTAGATAAGTAGCAATAAAAAGTTTGCTAAATAATAAATCAGTGTTATTGTTGAATTTGGGCTGGTAGGTTCAAAACCATATCATGTATGAAACCCAAGTTCCATAAGATGTTCCCATTTGTTCGTCCATTGAGCCTGTGGTTTTAACTTTCAAAATCTTCAACTTTACTCTTCCGCTTGACTGATCTTCTTTTAAGAATTCTTGGTCGTGGCAGAGAATGAGGAGGTAAGGTATGTTGGAATGACCTTGAGAGACAGGGAGAAGAGATGCAGCTAAGGGAATGCCCAGGTAAAAGGCAACTTAACCCACAGTAGTGATTGTGGGCATGGCAAATGCCTTAGAAGGGACTCTCCCTAGTCTCTCAGGCTGTAACGGTGAAAGGGGAGATTTATACTTTCAGACTTCCAAGATTCTGTTAATGTCATCAACTTTTCAGTCATGTCCGACCCTCACCCACTCTATGGATCAGCACTCTCCATGCCCCTCTGTCTCGCATCGCCTCCTTCAGTAATCTTCCATGGTCATCCCACTGTCATCCTTTATAGTGTCCAGTTCAGTGGTGGGATTCAGCTGGTTCAGACCATTTTGAGCCGAACCTGACCTTCCAGGAGTCCCCACGCACCCCATTTTGGCTTACAGGAGGCTTCAGGGAGGCCTCCTAGGCCCAAAACGGGGTGGGGGGTGCCCCCTTGTGGCCTGTTTTCACTCCCAGGAAGCCTAAGGGAGGCCTCCTAGGCCCAAAATGGGTCACAGTGGGGCGGCATGTCCGTCCCCCCCCCACGGCCTGTTTTTCTCCCAGGGGTGTGCAGGAGGCCGAGTGCTGCCTGTCATACCCCCTGGCTATGCCCACCATGGCCACGCCCACACCCACCCAACAGGTCATTAGGGCAGAGAACCGGTTGTTAAATTATTTGAATCCCACCACTGGTCAGTGGTGCTAGGGCGGCTTTGTTGGAATTCATTGTTGGAATGAATTTCTGTGCAACAACTACAGTAGTATTCAGCGGGTAGATGGCAGTATTTATAAGTTTGGATCTATCATCTATGGTATATACTGTATGCTCTTTTGTTCTAAATAGAGTTTCCTGTTACAGAAAAATAGTTGAGCAGTAAAGTACATGGTGACTGTACTCTTTGTTTGCTCTGTGTGATGCTTTATATAAACAGAATTTCTAACGGGCCCCTTCTCTTTTTTCCACTGATTGTTCTCAGCATGACTGATTTTTCGAGTGAGTCAGCTCTCATGACATGTCCAAAGTATGACGACCTCTGTTTGGCAGTCTTGGTTTCAAGTGATATTTTTGGTGATTTATTTTGGTGATGTTCAGTCTAGGACTTCTTTGTGATATTTGCAGTCCTTAGGATGCGTAATAGTCACCTCCAGCACCACAGCTCGAAGGCGTCCACCCTTCTCCTATCTGCCTTTTTCAGAGTCCACGGTTTGCAGCCATAAGTAGCAATTGGAAAAAAATTATTGTGTTAACTAATCTGCATCAGGTTGGGAGGCTTTACTGTTCCAGATGTTTTTCATGTCGGACATGGCAGTTCTTGTTCTGACCTAGGCCTCCCAAGATCATGAAGCAGACTCCTTGTCCTGATATAACCTCTTTTATTTAGGATAAAGGGAATTCCTCTCCAGCAAAGTCCCGGCAAACAGTCTTTCCTGAGATTTCACAACTACAGACTTATATTAGACTTGGAGAGTGCCAGGCCGATATCTTCCTAACGCCACTCTGTAGCAGCAATTACTTGGCAAGAAGTCAGGAACAGATCTTCACCCTAATGAATTGAACTAAGTGTCTCCTGCAAACTCCCCTCCCCTTCGCTCCTCTTTATTCCCTATGGGAGGGGCCATTCATCATCCACCTGTGTCTTTACTCCCAAGTCGGCCCTTGTTCCTTAACTGTTCCCTTCTCCTGGCAACTCTGCACATGCGCACATCGGGAACAAGCTTCAGCTGTTTTTCTGCCCCACTGATATCTGACGCCGAAGGCAGTTGATAAGTGTCGGACGGCCCTGGCCTCATCTCTGCCTCTGACGCAGAGCCCTCATCAGAGCTTTCCCCAGACTCCAGGACTGGCCCATGTTCCTCCCCGACCTGCTCACTGTCTGAGTCTGTCACCAGTTCTGCTGGCCGCTGGCAGGCCACAACAGTTCTTCTAAATGCTGTACGCCTTCTGACCTCAGGGCTGCAGTCACCATGTTGGTTGATTTTAGACCTCATGAAGATGAATTCCTTTGCTGTTTCTATGGTCTCATTGTCGATCTGCACTCTGCCCAGTGTGTTCTCTGCAGTTGTCATTATCTTTGTTTTCTTGATGTTTAAGGTGCAGTCCAAATTTTTCACTTTCATCTTTGACGCTCAAGATTAATCTCGCCTTACAATAAAGTAGAATTAGTTCTTCTGGCCCTTCTTCTTGTCTACCTTGCAAGGCTGAGAGAAGGTGGATCAGAGCCTACCAAGGTCTGCAATGATGGTTTATTTCTCTGTCTTTTCATTCGCCCTCATTATTTGCTTTCCTTTTATTAGCTTCGTTACTTTTTTTTTTAGGACTGGTTCTTTTTGTATAGCTTTTATCCTCGATAACACTCGAGCCAGATTCAGAATTCTGATGAGCCGGAGTAGCTCTTCAGACTTAATGAGGGTTTTATCCACACACTCCTGTACTGAAATTAACCTGCATTGCAGTCCAAAGTGACCCGTGGGTTGTCCTGTGTGGATCGTAGGGATTTCTGCGGCAGTTTTTGTCTTTCAAGTGAATTTAAGAATAGGGCGGATTCTGCACAATTAGAAACATTTGCACTCCCTGGTGGAACTGTTGATGTTGAATAAGCATATTTAATTTTTTTAAAAAAATTCCAAGAGTGGTGCAGGAATACAAGATCTACCTGAACACAATACAGGAAGTCCTTGACTTGCAACAATTCGTTTAGCGACCATTCACTAAACAGAACTAAAAAAAAAGTTGCTTATGCCCATTTTTCACACTTAGAACTCGTCATGTAATCAAAATTCAGATGTTTGGCAACTGGCTCATATTTATGATGGTTGCAATGTCCCGGGAGTCATGAGGATCACCTTTTGTGACCTTCTGATGAGCAAAGTCAATGGGGAAGCCAGATTCACTTAACAGCCGTGTGACTTACTTAACAACTGCAGTGATTTACTTAACAACTGTGGCAAGAAAGGTCATAAAATAGGACAAAACTCACTTAACAACCGTCTCATTTAGCAATAGGAATTTTGGGCTCAATTATGGTCGTAAGTCGCGGACTACCTGTATGCCAGGCTGGCTGGGAATTCCCAGTAAGTTAATCACTGCAGTTGTTAAGTAAGTAACACGGTTGTTAAGTGGCAACTGGACTTCCTTGTGTTTCTTTGAAAACGTTTCACTTCTCATCCAAGAAGCTTCTTCAGCTCTGACTGGATAGTGGGGAATGGAAGGATTTATATTCCTTGCAGACAGCTGGTCATTTGCATTCTTTTAGAAAGTCGTTGAGGCCACTTGAAGGTTTGTCTGTCTCCTCAGGGTCATTGAAGTCGTGCAAATGGGTGTGGAGCCTTGTTTCCAATCCATAAAATTGAATTGAATGGAATACTTTATTTGGCCAAGTGTGATCCCCATTGTGGTTGTAAGTCAAGGACTACCTGTACAGCTACGGAGCAGGATAGGAACACAATTTGAATATTCTTTAGTTTCTCCTCAATCTGAATATCTTAGTTCTGCATGATTTGAGATCCTTTTACTCAGGGGTTGGCTGCTGGAGGTTCGCAGGGGTTCGGGAGAACCTCTAGCTAAGAATCTGTGCAGTTTGGAGAACTTCAAAATCCCACTCCTGGCTGGCCTCACCCACCCCAGAAGTCCTAACATGGCCCGTTTTGGATGCAGGTAAGTGCAGGACACGCACGAAGGCTTGGGGAGGGCGAAAAACGGGCCTACCAGAAGTTCGGAAAGGCTGGAAACGGGCCCACCTCCGGCCTCCAGAGGCCTCCGGAGCCTGAGGAGGCCGTTTTTGCCCTCCCAGAGGCTCGTGGAAAGCCTCTGGAGCACGGGGAGGACCAAAATCCCCCCCCCATGGTGCAGGAGGCTGACTAGGCCATGCCCACCATGGCCACGCCCACCCAGCAACCAGGTAGAGAACTCCTTGCTAACATTTTTGGAGCCCACCCCTGCTTTTATTTGTTTTCCCTGGAGATTGTAATCAAAGAAGGCAAATGCGTTTTTTTTTCTTGGTGTAGTTGAAAGTTATAATATATATAT
>WNWU01000002.1:65849350-65891481 GCA_012654045.1 Ptyas mucosa
TTTTTGCCATTGTGTGCCAGGAAGCGGGGGCAGGGGGGTTGTGTGTGTGCCCACACCCATAATTCTATACGCTCCGTGCATGTATGCACGATCCCTCTCCCCCCATTAGTGGCACATGATGACCCGATCAGCCTGTTTTTCTTTCTCATCTGGCTCCAGGGCCTCTCTAGGAGTCTGGGGAGGGCGAAAATGGCCTCCCCCACCCCCCACCCCCACCCCGGAGGTCCTCTGGAGGCTGAAAACGCCCCCTTTGACAATGTTCCCGACCTCTCCAGACTCCTAGAGAGGCCCTGGAGTTTTTGCCCTCTCCAGACTCCTAGAGAGGCCCTGGAGCCTGGTGAGAAAGAAAAACGGTCCTTCTCTACCTCCACCAGGCCTTCCGGAGGCAGGAAACAGCCTGTTTCCCTACTTCTGGTGGGCCCAGAAGACCCAAAAATCAGCTGGCTGGCGTTGAGCTCGCGTGCCCACTGATATGGCTATGCATGCCATAGGTTTGCCATCACAGACCTAGATGTTGGTTTGCCATCACGGACCTAGATGTTGCTCAGTCCTGAGTTTAAATGAAAGTGTTCAACAATCACTGTTTCATTATGTTTTATGCTCAAAAATATTGTACATCGCAATAGCATTTAGGCTCATATACCGCCCCATGGCACTCTCTGAATGATTTACAATGTAGAATTTTATTATTATTAATCATATTTCTATGCTGCCCACTCTTCGAGGACTCTGGGTGGCTTACAACAATCGACAGTATATTAAATAGCATATTGCCCCCAACAATCTGGGTCTTCATTTTACCCACCTCGGAAGGATGGAAGGCTGTGTCAACCTTGAGCTGGTGAGATTTGATCTACTGATCTGCTGAACTAGCAGTCAGCTGAAGTAGCTGCAGTACAGCACTCTAACCACTGCGCCATCTCAGCTCTTAAATGTATGGACTAGAAGCATTATTGTTTGCATTTGCCCCCAACAATCTGGATCCTCCTTTTATCAACCTTGGTAGGATGGAAGGCTGAGTCAATCTTGAGCCCCGTCAGGTCAAATTCCAGGCTACGGGTAGAGTTTGCCTGCAATACTGCATTTTTAACCACTGCGCCACCGGAGATATTTCCTGGTCCTTTAAGCTTCACTGTTGGATCCCGGTCTTTCAATATGAAAAATTGATGGTGGGAGCTTTGGTCCTTTGTTAGTCATACACAAACACACCACTGTTAAAGCTGGCAGCTGTTTATGGAGTTTAAGTCTATCTAAACCAAGTAACCAATTGGTATTATGAGGCCTTATTCAAAAATGACATTGATCCAGGACTATTTTATTCACAGTTCATTAAACGAATCAGAGAAGTTCATACAGAAAATTAAGCCATAAAATGGAATGCGATAGCTTTCTTAGGCTGAACTTGAAATGATCTTTAAGTAGTAGTGAGTCCAAAGCTCCACTCTTCCTAGAATAGAGAAACCTACGATAAAAAATTAACCCTGGTTGATTTATGTGTAAATTGAATGCCATTCACATCCTTATTTGCCTGCATTGAATAATTGTTTAATGTATCATATCCCACATTCCAGCTTGATGGCAGTTTTGGGAAGGGTTCAAGAGCCCATACCTCAGTGGTGGACAGCTATTGGTTCTCCCCAGTTCGGGAGAGCCGGTAACGGAAATGTTGAGGTGAGAGCGAACCAGTTCGCTCCAAACGTCAGTTGGGCCCTCCTGCCCGCCCCCATCCTATACCTACCTTTATTCCTTTGTTTTTAGCCCAGCTGAAAGGCGCGAGGGGATTGCCATGCCTCACCTGTTTTGAAATCCAATGCGCTTGCGCTAAGCGCACGCGCAAAGCAAACTGGTGGTAACACCGGTTAGAACCCACCACTGCGATACCTGTAGGAGAAGAGCAGGCAGAGCTGGGTGGTGGAGTTAAATGTGTCAGTAGCTTAGAACAATCCAAGTCAAGCACCCCCCACCCCCACTGAATTCTGTTGATCCTTATCTGGCACTGATTCTGATTTCAACTTTAGTTGACTAGATTCTTATGTATAATCCTAAATTGTAAATACAATTTAACATATGGTCCTGATGTTTTGTGCCTAACAATACTCAAAGATTTGAAAGTGTTATGTGGCCTGGAACTATTGATCATCCGGATTTGACATGGAAAGCAGCTTCACACATCAGATATAGACACAGAAATAAGCCAACAATGTAATCAGTGGTGGGTTTTTACCGGCTTGCACCGATTCGGGCGAATCGGTAGCGGCGGTGGTGGGAGGCTCCATCCACCCGCCTGGACATCATCAAGGACGCTCTGTGCATGCGCAAAAGATTCTACGCATGCGCAGAAGCGCCATGAGCGAGTGAAGCTTGCGCGCTCGCAGTTCCAAACCGGTAGCATAGGTAAGTGAAACCAACTATTGAATGTAATGATTTAACGCTATGGGTGATGAAGGTCTTTGAGAGTCACAATTCGTTTAATAAACTCTAGCACTTCTTCTATCAAAGCCCAGGTTCAAAAGAAAACGTCAATTACACTACATTCCAAAGCTTTCTGTAATAAAACACATAACTTTTAAAATTATACGACTGAGCTATTTTGAATCCTGCTTTCTCCAACCTCTATAATTAGTACTAATAATCGTACTAAACCAGGATAAAAGAATGTGCATAGATATGAAAAAAAGAAAAGGTTGTAACCAGGACAATTCCTCTTAACCGCATAATATTTGGTAGTTTGTAAAACATTAAGAATAAAATTAAAACAGGAATTTTTAAAATTAGGGTGTGAACTTTGGGCATAGATAAGGTTCTTACCTGTCATTAAGATAAAAACACCAGTATTATTCTGAGAAGTGTGTAATTTTGGAAAAAATGGAAAGTAAAAGAGGATGACCAGCAGCAAAGTGGATAGACTTGGATACAGAGGCATTGGTTGCCCTTTTGGAAGATCTGAACGACCAGGTGTCAGTCATAAGCAACCAGACCCACACATATAGAGTTCAAGCTAACTACTTTATTATTTCTACCTATTATACAGGAATCTCCTCAGACTGCTCACCTTCTCTGAGGAACAGATAGAATTAGAATTTTTTATTGGCCAAGTGTGATTGGACACACAAGGAATTTGTCTTTGGTGCATATGCTCTCAGTGTACATAAAATAAAAGATACATTCGTCAAGAATCATAAGGTACAACACTTAATGATAGTCATAGGGTACAAATAAGCAATCCGGAAACAATATCAATATAAATCATAAGGATACAAGCAACAAAATTACAGTCATACAGTCATAAGTGGAAGGAGATGGTGGTGGGAACAATGAGAAGATTAATAGTAGTGCAGACTTAGTAAATAGTTTCACAGTGTTGAAGGAATTATTTGTTTAGCAGAGTGATGGCGTTCAGGAAAAAACTGTCCTTGTGTCTAGTTGTTCTGGTGTGCAGGGCTCTATAGCGTCGTTTTGAGGGTAGGAGTTGAAACAGTTTATGTCCAGGATGCGAGGGGTCTGTAGATATTTTCACAGCCCTCTTTTTGACTCATGCAGTATACAGGTCCTCAGTGGAAGGCAGGTTGGTAGCCATTGTTTTTTCTGCAGTTCTAATTCTCCTCTGAAGTCTGTGTCTGGCTTGTTGGGTTGCAGAGCCAAACAAGACAGTTATAGAGGTGCAGATGACAGACTCAATAATTCCTCTGTAGAACTATATCAGCAGCTCTTTGGGCAGTTTGAGTTTTCTGAGTTGGCGCAGAAAGAACATTCTTGGTGGTGCTTTTTTGATGACGTTTTTGATATTAGCTGTCCATTTTAGACCTTGCGATATGGTAGAACCTAGAAATTTGAAGGTCTCTACTGTTGATACATAGATAAGCCTCTATGGTGTTTAGGATGTCAGTTCTGGTGTTGTGGCCCGCCAGTGGCCAGCAGAGCTGGCAGCAGATTCGGACAGTGAGGAGGTTGGGGAGGAACATGGGCCAGTCCTGGAGTCTGGGGAAGGCTTTGACAAATGCATGTTTCAGAGGCAGAGATGGAGTCAGGGCCCTATGACAGGTATCAGCTGCCTTTGGAGGCAGACGAACAGCTGGAGCCTGTTCCCAGTGTGTGCATGCGCAGAGTTGCCAGACGAAGGGAACAGCTAAAGAACAAGGGTTGACTTGGGAGTAAGGCCACAGGTGGACGATGAATGGCCTCTCCCAGGGGGAATAAAAGAGGAGCGAAAGGGGAGTGGAGTTTGCAGGAGACAATTAGTTCATTCCTGCATTCTTGCCAAATATTGTGCTGTCTGAAAGATATCGGCCTGGCCACTCTCCAAGCCTGATAAAGGCCGGTAATTGTGAACTATCTTGAAAGACTGTGGGAGAGGAAAGACTTTGCTGGAGAGGAATTCACTGTAAATTAAATAAAAGGGGTTTATCGGGCTATCTGTGGGACCGCCTGCTACCACCAATAGCCTCCCACCGGCCAGTACGCTCCCATAGAGAGGGGCTCCTCCGGGTGCCATCGGCCAAACAATGTCGACTGGCGGCCCCCAGGGGGAGAGCCTTCTCTGTGGGGGCACCTACGATCTGGAACGAGCTCCCCCTGGAGATATGGACGATCCCGGATCTGCGCACCTTCCGTCACGCACTTAAGAATTGTTTATTTCATCAAGCTGGCCTGGCCTAAATCTTTTCCCCTGTTTAATTTGTTTCTTAAATTATTGGGTATTTTAAATTTGTCTTAGCCAAATTATTTAATTCGCTTTTATTCTATTTTTAAATTTTTGTATCCATGTGTTTTATTCTGTGGCTGTTTACCGCCCTGAGTCCTTCGGGAGGAGGACGGTATACAAATTTAATAAAAATGAAAACAAACAAACAAACAAACAAGGACTCGGCTTCGTGCTGTTGGGGAAGCCTAAGTCAGAAAATCTGGATCTTTTGTAGCAGCACAAGGATTCAAGGCTAATTCCTTGCTTGGTGTCTCCTTCCCGTCTGGGCGGGCTTTCCCAACACCACATTGAGCACCTAAGAGTCTGTCTCTGTTGTAGCTAAGAGTCAACACAACCAAATGGTACATAATCAAATCAATGGCACAAGTATTGGTGGCGAAAAAAAATCACACTTGAGTGGGAATTCCCTGCATCATCAATTTGGAGTGGCTCATATGGTTGGTGAAATCTAAAGGCATTCATGGTTATGGACCAAGCCCAAGCTCTCCTCCACAGATCCCCGTCTTCATCTCTTTTGGCCCATAGGAATAAAGTGTCCCCCCCCCCCGGATGAATTTCTTGTAGACAATCGTGAGGCAAAGTGATGAAATGTGATTTTTTGCAATGCAAAAAATGCAAATTTTGTAACAATGATTGGTAGAAATGACCTGTACATTTTACTGCGTAGCATTCATTGCCTTGCCATTCAAGATACAAATTCCAGCATTGTGCATATCTATAAACAGATATTCCCTATGTCTCCACCCTTTCATTGTATGTGTTATTGTTGTTTTCGCTGAGTAAATCAGACATTGTGTTGTTCTTATCCTTCCACTATATTAGTGTTTGATGAATAGTACTCTGACTAGTAGTGATAATGTTACCTAGTTTGGATAATGAAACGTCTGTAAGTAAACAACCAAGTTCAGAGATCATCAAGTTTCATTCTGATGGGATCAGAGGTGGTATTCAGCAGGTTCTGACCAGTTCTGGAGAACAGATAGCAGAAATTTCGAGTAGTTTGGAGAACCGGTAAATGCCACCTCTGACTGGCCCCACCCCCATCTATTCTCTGTCTCCTGAGTCCCAGCTGATCGGGAGGAAATGTGGATTTTGCAGTAACCTTCCCCTGGAGTGGGGAGGGAATGGAGATTTTACAGTATCTTTCCCTTACCATGCACACCAAGCCATGTTCACCAAGCTACGCCCACAGAACCGGTAGTAAAAAATTTGGAATCCCAGCACTGGATGGGATCCAACCAGTGGTGGGTTCCTCCCGGTTCAGCCCAATTCGGCCGAGCCGGTAGCGGTGACGATATGACGTCACCGAACTGGTTCTCTTTGTTCGGGATCTGCCCCCCCCCGCAACTCCCCCGCGTGTTATTCTTACCTTTTATTTGGCCCCACCCCCAATCTATTGCTGCCTCCTGAGTCCCAGCTGATCGGCTAGAAGGAAAAAAACTGTTAAAACCCTTGCCTCAGGGCTTCAAAGGGCCACCCTACAGCTGATCAGTGTTAAAAGGCAGTGTGGTGGTAGCCTTCTAAAATGAATGAGTAGACCGATGCCTCCAAAAACAAATCAGTAGACCGGTGCCTCCAAAAATGAATGAGTAGACTGGTGCCAACAAAAACTAATGAGTAAATCGGTACAGCTCTGCAAACAGTTAAAAGCCTGGTAGACCAGTACCTCTGCTAAGTCCTAAAGAATTGTCACATGACCATCAAGCCACGCCCACAAAATAAGCCATGCCCACAGAACCGATAGTAAAAAAAATTAGAACCCACCCCTGGATCCAACCCAGAACTTTCTAATCAATTCAAAACAAAACAAAACATACGTGTTATTTATTTTATTTTTATTTATTTTATTAGGCTTATATGCCGCCCTTATATGCTCACTCCTGTAGGATAGTTTTTTTATAGAAACAAAAGTCTTCACACACACATACACAAACAGAGAAAGGATCTCCTGCTTTAGCAAGAGGTAGGACTAGAAGATCTCCAAGATCCCTTCCAACTCTGTTATTCTGCAAATCTCTGTTGACATTGTTAAATTAGCAAAAGGACAGAGTATTTCTTTTTGGTTTTTTGTGAAAAGGACTGGAGGGCATTATTTAGTCAACATACTGCAGGTTGGCATCTTCTGTTACAGTGGAAGGGGTGGTGATATCTCACGGTGGATTTTAGAATAAAATGCCTTCAGCTGTTCCTACACAGGACGAGCTAAAAATCATAGACTAGCTGCCAATACAATGGCTGTTTGTAATAGCATACGGTGCGTGACTCTGTAATGAAAATGGAATTAATGAAATTACAGTGAGGTGAAAGTCTATTTGAGCGCTGCCTGTTTTTGTTTTTTTAAAAAAAGCAGCTCACAAATGCCTCATTGAGCCTGTTCGTTTTAAAATAAATAAAATTAACTCACGGAATGCAAACACATCCTTCCAAAATAAGCGGCACCATAGAATGTAGGCAGGTAGCCCTAAGATGAAAGAACAGGGTTATGTAAATAGTTCAAGTTGGAAAAAAAAGAAGGAGCTTGAATGCCTTTCTCCATTTTGCTGCCCAAAGCAAAATAGTACAAATAGTCAAGTAGTACAAATACAAAACTGTTTAGATATTAAGGTCCTGTTCTTTTTTAAGGAAGGGGTGGGCAACTATGGCCCTTTATGACCTGTGGACTTCAACTCCCAGAATTCCTGAGCTTGGCTGGCATGGCTGGCTCAGGAATTCTGGGAGTTGAAGTCCACAGGTTGTTAATTGCCCATCCCTGTGTTTAGGCCGTAGTACCCAGGATTCCCACACAGGCATTGGTTGCAGTGAAATCTAAATTTCAAAAGCAAAAACGCATAGGCCACCCTTCTTCTCTCCATTCATTTATGTCTTCCTTCCCTCATTCCTATACTTACGTTTAGCCCAGTGATGGGTTGCTACTGGTTCGTCCGGTAACTGGTAGCGAACTGGTAGTGGTGGCGGGGGGAGACTCCGCCCATCCACCTGGATGTCTCTCTGTGTATGCGCAGAAGCAAACTGGTAGCAACAGGATTTGAATCCCACTACTGGTTTAGCCTATATCTTCTTACTCATGCATTTACTCCCATTTGCAAACTTTCCCCGTCTGATCCACGGATTTATTTATGGTTGTTTTTCTTCCATGCTGTGGTCTGCTTCTCCAATAAAATCAAGTCAATCTTTATTTGATCGTAGACTAGCAAATTAAACTCCAGAGTCACAATTAGTTCAGATAAAGGGAAAAAAATAATAGAATTACAGGTAAACGACCACAATTGAGCCCAAAATTTCGGTTGCTCAGCAAGACGGTTGTTACGTGAGTTCTGCCCCATTTTATGACTTTGCTTGCCACAGTTGTTAAGTGAATCACTGCAGTTGTGAGTAATACGGTTGTGCAGTGACTCTGGCTTGACCATTGACTTTGCTTCTTAGAAGGTGTGGCAAATGGTAATCACATGACTCCAGGACCTTGCAACCATCATAAATACATGCCAGTTGCCAAGCGTCCAAGTTTTGATCACGTGACCATGGAGTGCTGCAACGGTCGTAAGTGTGAAAATGGTCACAAGTCACTTTTTTTCAATGCTGTTGTGACTTCGAACAGCAAATACCACCTCTGGCTGGCCCCAGAGTGGGGTGGAAATGGAGAATTTGCAGTATTCTTCCCTGCCACACCCACCAAGCCACACCATGCCCACCAAGCCACGCCCACAGAACCGATAGTAAAAAAATGTGGATTTCACCACTGATATGGATATGTTTAATATGCTCTTGTTGAGAATGACTGGATGTGGGAAAATTTCTAGGGGTGAAGTAAGGACTAAATGAGTGGGTGATTCAAGCAGATGATATCTCATTGATATTCTGCAAGATAAATCCATACCTTTTCCCCTGTGGTAGGCGCAGAGAAACGTGGATTTATTCTCCGTAGTTCCAGAGAGCAGGGCAAGAACTAGTTTGTTTTATGTTTGTTTGTTTTATTAGATTTATATACCGCCCTACTCCTGAAGGACTCAGGGCGGTGAACGGGCACAAAATAAAATACATAAATACAAAATTTAAAAGCAGAAATAAAACCAGATTAAACAATTTAGCCCAAGATAAATTTAAAACATCCCAATAAATTTAAAAACAGATTTAAAATTTTCAATTTAAAAGAAAAGGGGAAAAGGTTAGACCAGGCCAGCTTGCTGGAATAGGAAGGTCTTAAGAGCGCGGCGGAAAGTACGCAGATCCGGGATCCTCCGTATCTCCGAGGGGAGCTCGTTCCAGATAGTGGGTGCCCCAACAGAGAAGGCCCTTCCCCTGCGGGCCACCAGTCGACACTGTTTGGCCGACGGCACCCGGAGGAGCCCCTCTCTATGACAGCATACCGGCTGGTGGGAGGCTATTTGTGGTAGTAGGCGGTCCCGTAAGTAGCTTTACAGAGAGAGACCCAAACTCAAAATAATAAGGAATTTCCTGATTGTGAGGGCTATTAAGCAGTGAGAGAACCTGTCTCCTGAAGTTGTCTCCATCACTGGAGGGTTTCATGCACAGGTTGGGCAGCCAATTTGTTCCCTTCCAACTCTGTAGTTCAATCTTGTCCCTTCCAGCCTTGCTTTAACCAGAACATCGGAATTCACAGCAGCAAAATGGACTTGTTGGTCCATTAGACAAAGATTGACTAATGGCTTTATTAAGGCTTCTGATTAGAATGATCATTAGGCGTAATGAAGGGAGTCCCTCTGAGGTCTTAACGTCTTGGTTTCATGAGGATATTTTGCTTCATGTATAAAAGCATGGCTGCTCTAGACTCTTAATTAGCCAAGTTATTTTTAAACACCATCCACTGCGGGAGAACCATAAATGCCAAGAGACCAGAGGTAAGATCTAGTAATAGAAGGACTTATTTTGCTGACTAAGGGAAGATAATGAAAGTCTACATGGATGGTGATATTTACACAGCGGGAATTGTTTGATCAAACAGAAGGAGCAGATCTACTTCAAGCCAATCTGGAATGTAATTCTTCTTTTTTGGAATCTGAGTATTTTGAAATCCTTGGTGAATTGTTGATAGTGCTATGAGGCTAAGGAACTTTTGTTGATGGAACTTGAGCCCGAAGGAAGACAAATAGAAGGTAGGACAGCTAAAGCAAAAGACCAGAGTGTTAGATCCCATGACACCTGCCAAATATATTCTCCTAATTGACTCTATTCTTTTTAAAAAAGTCCTTTAAATTAAAATAATAAAGGCAAGCTTGTGTGCAGCAAATCAAAGCACCAAATGTTGGTGTCATTTTGAACCCCCCAGAATACCCTTAAGGTATGTTTATAAAATAAATATTAGAGATGCTGGTAACAATGTACTTTAGAGGTGTGTACAGTGGTCCATGAAAGTACATCTATAGTATGTAGATAATAAAGTTGAAAAAAGGTGAACAACATTTTTACAGAACTATAGATACGTTGAGGCTGGGTGTGACAAGGAATGGCTGGGAGGGGAGGGGCCAGACGAGACACCCCTTGACGTGAGTGACATTGAGTTGGCCACGACCACCCAGTCACATGACCATTAAGCCATGCCCACAAAATAAGACACGCCCACAGAACCGGTAGTAAAAAATTTTAGAATCCACCCCTAGTACATTGGTGTACACACCTCTAAAAATCTTAGCCTGACAATTAAGATTATAATCTGCTATAGAAAACCAGCAAATGAATGTGGTTACAAATGATTCCAAATGCTGATGCTCAGAGGAATATTTTTTTTCTTTAAACTGCTTTAAGGTATCACATCTACAGTTATGGATTCAGGTTTCATATAAAACCCATTCACATAAAACTGTTAGTGATTCACGTACACATGTTGCATTAGATATTTAGAGTTTCTCTCATTGCTGGCCAAAGATGGATAGGAAGACAGATATATGAAAATAATCAGAGGTGGGTTTCAGCAGGTTCTGACCAGTTCTGGAGAACCGGTAGTGGAAATTTTGAGTAATTCAGAGAAGCAGTAGTAAAAATTCTGCCTAGCCACTCCCCCATCTATTCTCTGTCTCCCAAGTCTTTATTGTTTATTTATTTTATTTATTAGTTCGATTTATATGCCGCCCTTCTCTGGAGACTCAGGGCGGCTTACAATGCATTAAGCAATAGCCTTCATACTTTTGTATATACCTGCTTAGTAGGGCTTTCGGTCCCCTCCCAAGCGGTGTTTTTTTTTTATACAAAGTCAGTTTATTGCCTCCACAATCCAGGTCCTCATTTTATCTACCTTGAAAAGATGGAAGGCTGAATCAACCTTGAGCCTGGTGAGATTCGAACTTGCAGTAATTGCAGGCAGCTGGTGCTAGTTAACAGCACTTCAGTCTGCTGCGTCACCAAGGCTCATTAAGTCCATCAAGTCTCAGCCAATCAGGAGGAAATGGGGATTTTGCAGTATCCTTCCCCTGCTACGCCCACCAAGCCATGCCCACCAAGCCACACCCACAGAACCTATAGTAAAAAAATTTGAAACTCACCACTGAAAATAATAGTTACTGATTTGGTTTGTTGGCGTCTTGCAACCTTTTGTCCTCTTTCTTTCTATCTTCCATATTCCTCTTAAGCAGAATTTTTAATTACATAATCTCCCTGTTAAGGAAAAGCATTCCAAGCTGACTTTCCCTGTTAAGGAATTTCTGGATGTTTGAAGAGCCATCAGACATTCTGGAACATGGGAAGCAAACCTGTAAATCTCCCCATTTTTCTCTCTATTAAATATAGGTAATTCTCGACTTAACAGCCATTCATTTAGTGACTGTTCGAAGTTACAACGGCACTGAAAAAAGTGACTTATGACTGATATTCACACTTAATGACCATTGTAACATCCGCCATGGTCACATGATCAAAACTCAGGTGCCAGGCAACTGACTCGTATTTATGACACTTGCAGTATCCTGGGTTATGTGATCCCCTTTTGCGACCTTCTCACAAGCAAAGTCAATGGGGAAGCTGGATTCACTTAACAGCAGGGTTACTAACTTAACAACTGCAGTGGTTCACTCATCAACTGTGTCAAAAATGGGGCAAAACTCACTTAACAACTGCCTTGCTTAGCCACAGAAATGTTGGGTTCAGTTGTGGTTGTAAGTCGAGAGCCACCTGTAACACCTAGGAAGGGGTATAAAGTATCAAATGAATTGGCAATCATTGGCTGCCTTTCCCTAAAGGCTGACGTAGTTTGGTTAAGACTTTGATTTATAGAAGGCTTGACGCACTAATTGTAGCAGAATGAATGTTAATACTTCCAGTTCATATCCCATAGCTATTTTCCTTGGCTGACTGCCGCACCAAATCTCAAAGGAATCAATTCCTAGTGTGGTTTCCTTCTTCTCAAGGGGAACAGTGTTCCCGTTTTTTAAATGTTGGTTTATCTCCTTCCTGTCCATCCCCAGGGCTTTTAGAAGGAGGAAAATGGGGAAACGTGCTGGATTTGGTATTTTCCAAGCCTACATGGTTTGGGGTTTATCTCAGTAACTGAACGCTGTAGGGGCATAACAAATCCCAGGACTTTGGCCCTACCTCAGAAGAACATAACTATTTGACCTGACACTCTAGAGTAGGATGTCCACCTTTGGCCACTTTAAGACCTGTGGAGTTCAACTCCCAGAATTCCTCAGCCAGCCATGTTGAAGTCCACAGGTCTTAAAGCAGCCAAGGTTGGATACCCTTAGTCTAGGGCAGTGATGGCTAACCTTTTTGCCGTCGCGTGCCAAAAGTGGGGGAGCGCATGGAGGTCGCCCACGTGCGTGCCCACACCCATAATTCAATGCACCCTGCCCCCGCGCATGCGCCCCCCCCGCTTTTAGCACATGATGGCACAATGGGCCTGGTAGGCCTGTTTTTCACCCTACCCAGATTCCGGAGGCTTTCTAGGAGCCTGGGGAGGGCAAAAACACTCTTCCCCATCCCCCTGGAGGCCCTCTGGAGGCCGGACACAGCCCATTTTCCAACTTCCAGTGGGACCGGAAGGCCCAAAAATCAGCTGGCCAGTGCACGCATGCACACGGGAGCTGAGCTACAGCAATGCTCACGTGCCAACAGATATGGCTCCATGTGCCACCTGTGGCACCCGTGCCATAGGTTCGCCATCACGGGTCTAGGGTCATGATGGCGAACGTATGGCACACGTGCCACAGGTGGCATGCGTAGCCATATTGGTGGGCATGTGAGCTCAGTTCTAGCACGCATGTGCGCATCGGCCATCTGATTTTCGGGTCTTTTGGGCCCACCAGAAGTAGGAACACAGGCGAAAATGGCCTCCACCCCCCCCCCCCAGAAGCCCTCTGGAGGCCAGAAACGGCCCGTTTGCCAACTTCCAGTCCCACCAGAAGTTGGCAAACAGGCCGTTTTCAGCCTCCCCAGACTCCTAGAAAGGCTCTGGAGCCTGGGGTCAGCAAAAAACAGGCCTTCCGGTCCCACCAGAAGTTGACAAACAGGCCGTTTCCAGACTCTGGAGGGCCTCGTGGGGGGGGTGAGGGCGTTTTCGCTCTCCCCCGACTCCTAGAAAAGCTCTGGAGCCTGGGGAGAGAGAAAAATGGGCCTACTAGGCCATCGTGTGCCAGGAGCATGGGGAGGGTGTCTGTGTGCATGCGTGGGGGCGGGGCGCATAGAATTATGGGTGTAGGCATGAGCATGCGCGACACCCCCCCCCCCCCCCCCCCCCCCCCCCCCCCCCCCCGTGAGGGCAAAAAGGTTAGCCATCACTGCTGTAGGGTGATAATCAGAAGTGGGATTCACCTTCCCTACCGGTTCGCAAAAATGAGTGTGCGCATACCTGCTTCGCTAAAAAGTGCCACCTCAGTGCATGCGCATGGCCTTCTGCGCATGCGCAGTAGTCGCGCATTACGTCTGGGCGGGTGGGCGAAGCCTCCCGCAGTCGCTGCAACCGGTTCGCACGATCCGGAGAGAACCGGCTGAATACCAGCACTGGTGATAATGATGTTTATTTATTAAATTTATATACCACCGGCTACAGTATCCAAAGAGATTCTGGACAGCTTTCAGAAACATAAATATGAAAACATTAAGAATCAAACCAAGAAACTAAAAACCAAGAGCACAATTGAGGGAGAGGTGGAATCTATTACTTCACCAGCCACCTCCAGCATAGACTGTCCAATGGGGTCCCCAAGCCAAGTGGCAGAGCCAGATTTCAAGGCCCTTATATATAATTAAAAAATTGGGAAAGAAGGCAAGCTAGAGAAGGCATAAAGCAAGGATGACCATCAAGTAATCTTGGCCACCTGGAAAGCTAGTCATTTTACTTTTTTTTTTAATTAGAGAATCCACTCTCCAAATTAATTTGATGTTATATATTCTATACCAGTGGTCACCAACTGGTGGTCCGTGGACCACTGGTGGTCCACGAGAAAATTTTGGTGGTCCGCAGAAAAATTATTTACATTTTTTATATTGCACTAAATCAGGAATCCTCAAATTATGGCCCCTGGGCTGGATACATGCAATGAACGATTGTGTTGCTGCAGAGAATCTCCCCCTTTGGGGTCTTTTTGTGTGGGTCAGAGGGGGACAGAAATTCCAATTTGGGGTCTGCTCCAGCCTCCTGGTGCGAGGCTTTGGGTGAAGGCTGGAGGGAAGTGCCACTGGTGGCAAGGAGCCAGAGGCCCTTGTTCCAGTGGGACTGTATCACGGCCTGGAACTGGCTGACCATCTCAGCCCGCTGAGCCTCCAGGCGCCTATACCTGGCCGTGCACTCCTGCAGGTCTTCCCTCTGCTTGGAAAGCCTATGCTCCTAGTCCTCAGTGAGATGCTTCTACTGAACCTCCTCCTTGGTCAGATCCAATTTGAACTGAGCTGTTTTGCCAACTCTTTCTCATGGTGGCTGCTTAGCTCCAACAACTGCTTCCTGTTGGGGCCCTAAGGAGCCCAGGTGGGCAGGTGAGGAGTGGCTGGGAGGGGACAGGTGAATAGAGACCGGCGAGTCACCCCTCGACGTGAGTGACATCAATTTGGCAACGCCCCACCCAGTCGGTCATTTAGGCAGATCATATTAGTGATCCACGGGATTTAAAATTATGAATTTAGTGGTCCCTGAGGTCCGAAAGGTTGGTGACCTCTGTTTTATAATATATCGTCGAGTTTTGAGTAGATGAAGCCACAAAATAGAATTCTTTCTACATCCATATTTGGCCCCAAAAATTGCTTTGCAATACTTCACACAACAACATTTGCAGTAATGCAAGTGCTTCCCCCCCCCCCCCATTTTGACTTAAGAGTACATTCTGTGATAGGCCTCTTTTGTGAGGTCCATATTATTGGGAAGTTTATCTTAGCCAGTAGAAACCTGACTGCATCTTAACAATGGAAATCCAATTCTGTCTTCCGTAGAGTTCTGAAATAGGAACTGAAATAGGTACAGGGGTGGGTTCTACTTACCTTTACTACCGGTTTGTATCGTGCCTGCGCGCATGCGCAGATCACTTATGATAATGTCCGGGTCAGTGGGCGGAGCTTCCTGCCAGTTTTATACCGGTTCTATAGAACCAGTCCGAACTGGGGGCAACCCACCACTGGTGTAGTAGAAGAATCTCAACAATAGTGATGTCACGAATGAAGGCGAATATTCATGTCCCAGGATAATGTTGCAGGATCCAATCTGATTGTATCCTGCAATAGTGATCTCCTCTTTCCTGGTGGCCACTTATCAGCCAACCAAAAGTTCAGAGATCTAACTAGAATCGCACGTAGATGTCCCCGAGCCTTTTCAGATTGTTCACCAGGTGATTTTTCATAGTTGTTGTTGTTTTTAAGAGAAGTGGGTTATTTATTATAGTTCTCAAAGCTGAATAAATCTGAAAGTTGTAATGTGGGAGTGTCATTTCAGAGTGTCTGGTATTTTTTCCCCATTCACAGGACTGCTATGCCTGTTATTTCTGACATGCTGGAATAACAGAGAAAGAGAAGTTCAAATTCAATTGCGAACTCTCTTGTAAAAGAGAACAAATAAAGAGAAGCAAGTGATTTTGTATCGCCCTTATGGAGTGTTTTATCAACTCTCCTGTAAAAATGCTAAGTTTAGTGCTGCTGAATAAAGCATGTCCTTTTAAGCTACAAAGCAAAGCCATGTCACAACATTGATTTCCTTCTCGTTTAATAAGTTCTCGGAAGGAACAGCCATAAAAACCACCTTTGTATAACATTTTTTTGTGAAACCTTCCTTTTACTGGAGATAAGCTTTTTTTTATTGCCAAGGATTCAGAGGATGACACATTTTATTCAGAGGACGCCGGGATCGTAGAGAAGAGTTAAGCTGAGGATTTTGCCCTGAGGGTTTTGCGTAAGGCAGGTATCCATGGGAACTTTTCAAAAAAAGACTTTCACGCCAACAGTCAGTTTGTGAGTTTCATTGAGGAGGAGGAGGGGCGGAGGAGGAGAAGGAAGAAGAAGAAGAAGAAAGGGGAGTGGTGAGGAGGAGGAGAAGGAGAGGAAGGAGGAGAAGAAGAAGGAAGAGGAGGAGGAGGAAGGGGAGGGAGAGGAAGAGGAAGAAGAGGAGGAGGAGAAAGAGAGAAGGAAGGAGGAGAAGGAGGGGGAGGAGGAGGAAAGACACAATTTCGCAACTAAGAACAACATGTGTCGATTGATGGCTGATTTGTCAGAGTGCCAGGCTTCCACCATAGAAATTCCCTGGCATTTTTGGGTTTTCCCTCGTCTACGATTGTCACATTTTCCCAATTGAAACTATGGTTAAATCTGTCTATATGTTGTGAAATTAAAAAATTTTGCATCATTATTTTACACTTGTCATTACAAAGCATAGATGTGCAGAATAGATGGAATGGGACATTTTGTGAAGACTTATTTATGTTCCCCTGATAAGCACATGGGGTTTCCCAGAAACATAACATAACCTGTCAGCGAGGTTTAGGAGAAGAGTTCATGTAACCCACCGTTGTTGTTCTAGGTAACACAAGCAGCTCTACGGTTTCTCAATTTCAAGCAGACCATAGAGTTGGGTCATCAGGTCCAAACCTCCCTGTTCAGTGGAGGAAATGCAAAGCTAAAGTCCACCTAAAAAGTGATTGTCTGTCTTCTGAAATACCCCTGTGGCTCATAATGATTAACTACCCAAAGCCCTTTTGCTTAATTTCTTGGAACCTGACTCTGTAGTGATTTAGAACGGAAACCACCCTATAAAAATGCCAATCTAGAACAGCTGTTTCCCATAATCATGTACAGGTAGTCCTCAATTTACAATCAGAATTAAAATCCGAATTAACATTGCTAAGTAAGGTGGTTCTTAAGTGGGTTAAACCCAATTTGACATGGTCCTTTGCCATATTTTAAATGAATCACTGTTAGTTGTTAAGTGAATTCATGTGGTTGTTAAGCAAATCCAGATTCCCCCATTGACTTGCTCGTCTGAAGCCGGCTGGAAAGGTCACAAATGGTGATCACATGACCCCAGAGTTGGAAGAAATATCTAGGTCCAGTTCCAAGCTGGGAGAAAGGCACTGGAGACAAAATGGAGGCTGGAGGCTGATTGGAAAGAAGGTCCATTTATTGATGAAGCAGAACCACCAAGCACGTGTGATTCTGGGCAGCTGACCACATGGAGTTGAGAGTGAGGGATTTTTATACTTCTCTTGGGCTTTGCACTTGAACCTCCTGTTCCTGTGCAAGAACATGTATTCTAATTGGCTGTTGTCAGACTCCCATGGGGCCATGTACGAATCCTAGGAGTTTGTCTGAGGTAAGTTTGGTTGAAGTTTGGCTGGTGCAATACTTGATGACGAAGGGGCTTGTTGGGCAATTCCTATTGTGGACTGAGGGCTAACCCTACCTTTGTTCAGACCTTGCTGCAGGGAATTTGCTTATGAATAGAGCTAGCTATCTCTTTATCTCTTAAATGCTGACATCTGCTGAGGGCTATTAAGGAAGGTGGGAGCATGTTTCTCCATTTCTCATCCAGGAAAATATAATATTCTTCCTTTTTAATATTTTTCAAAATATTTCATTCTTCTAGGAGAGGGATGGGTGCTAACTTTCTACACCAGGATAATGCAACCATGCCAAATACATGTCGGTTGCCAAATATCCAAACTTTCTTTGGGATTTTGTAACTTTGAACTATTCTAAACCAATGGTTGTGAGTCCAGGTCTACCTATAAAAAAAAATTCTCCCTTGCCTCATGGACATTGCCCTATATTTGAACCCATTCCAATTTCTCCATGACTTAAAAAAAAACAACAACAACCACAGGGCACCGGGGGGTGGACGTGTCTTGATTCCTGTAGGATAAAGCAGAAAAGATGCCTTGGAAATTGAAAATATGATTCAGTTAAGGTAGCCCAAGCTAGTGATAGATGAGTGCTGTCCCTCTTATCAATGCATAATTCAATTCTACTTTTAAAGTTAGAAGCCTCGAGTGACATACCCTGACTGAGCATAAAATGGATGAATGAATAAACATATTAACTTTAGTTTTTGCAACCACAACAGATTCTAACGGGTTCTTTTTACATACCTTGTGGTGATGCAAGGCGTTTCCTTTCATACTCCCATCGTTCCAAAATGGATTTTTTTTTTAAAAAAAAGTTTGCCTCTGTCAGTTTTGACCTACTATTCTTTCCATCAGTGTCATTCCAAGTAATATATAAACATCCTTTGTTTTTTGAGATGTAAACTATCTCCAGATCTGACATTTTGGTGATAGCCTCTATCCTACCGTGTTTCCCTGAAAATAAGACCCTGTCTTATATTTTTTTGAACCCTGAAATAAGCTCCTAATTTCTGGGGAGGTCTTATTATTTTGGGGCACGTAGAGCAAGACAGGGCTCCTCTTGCCTTCTTACCTGATTTCCAGCTCTCTCCCTAACCCTAACCAGACAGGCTGTACATGTGTTAAATATTTTCAGAGAGGGTTATTTTCGGGGAAACAAGATACTACTTTGTGCCAGTAATCTATTTGGCAATATATTGCTACTCCTGAATGGTTCCAGTTTTTTTAAGGACAATTATTGCAATTATTAGTCCTTTATTGTGTTGTTTTCTTTTTACAAAAGGGACAGCTTAATAAACAGCCAAGCTAAATTAATTTTTAAAAGGAAGTTTCAGACATGATTTGCTGGAATCTTCTTCTTCTTCCTTTTTTAAAAAAAAATTGATTTATATGCGCCCCTTCTCCGGAGACTCAGGGCAGCTTACAATGTGTTAAGCAATAGCCTTCATACTTTTGTATATTTATACAAAGTCAGCTTATTGCCCCCACAATCTGGGTCCTCATTTTACCCACCTTAGAAAGGATGGAAGGCTGAGTCAACCTTGAGCCTGGTGGGATTTGAACTTGCAGTAATCGCAGGCAGCAGATGTAAGTGGATGTTAATCACTGCCTTAGTCTACTGAGCCACCAGAGCTTCTTTGAGAACACGGATAAAAATTCAGGAGTTTCATGTGATTCCTTTAACCTTGCCTTTTGGTCCCTGAAATAGGTTTACGCACAAACGCCACTGCTTTTAATTGCTTTGGCCTGACCTCTAAAATGCCTTTGTGCTGTTCAGATGTTCCTTATAAAAGAAGATTTGTCTTGCCATATTCCAGCTCCAGTAGAGCTGGTATTCAGCCGGTTCGTACCAGTTCAGACAAACCAGTAGCGGAGATCGCGGGTGGGTCGCCCTGGTGGATCACCAGTGGTGGGTTGCCCCCGGGTTCGGGCTGGTTCGCAAGAACCGGTAGTAAAACTGGCGGGATACTCCGCCCACTGAGCCGGACGTCATCAAAGTTGATCTGCACATGCGCAGAAGAGCGCATGCAGGCGCAATGCGAACTGGTAGTAAAGGTAAGTAGAACCCACCCCTGCCGCCCACCCGCCCCGGCTCTATGCCGTCCTATTTAGGCATGGTTTTGAGGCTGGGCGCATGCATGGAAGCTGCGTGCGTGAGCAAAGCACATGCGTGGAACACCGGGTGCATGCACAAAAGGCCAGGCACATGCACGGAAGGTGTGTGTGTGCTCACGAAGCGAGCATGTGCATGCATGCAGGGCGCACCAATAGCAACAAAATGTGACACCCACCGCTGAGCTCCAGAGATCAGCCCCTGAAATTAGAAGACACTTTGAGGATCTATCCACAATTCTGAGCAGTGATAAAGAAGCCCTCAACAGGGAACCTGGATGTCTACAATCTGAATGGTATCTCAGTGAGGGCAGAAATTTAATGCGTACAAAAAAACCGAGTGCTGAAATATTGCCATGTCTCTGGCTTAGTTCCTATGCATAGATTAAAGATGGAGGTCTCCAAACTTGGCAACTTTAAGACTTCAACGCCCAGAATTCCTCAGTCAGCCATGGGAACTGAAGTCCACAAGTCCTAGAGATGCCATTTTGAATTAAGGCTTAAAGAGAAGTCAGAGCAATGTGTGAAGAAAGAAGCCCATCTAGCAAATAATTTTTATTTGAGTTTGTGCAAGATATTTAACTTGGCTTCAGAATTAATCCATGTTCTGGAACTGGGCAATTTATTGAGTAAGAAATCAAATGGGTAGGGTCTACATAGCATACAGGTAGACCTCAACTTAGGATCACCGTTGAGCCCAAAATTTATGTTGCTAAGTAAGAAATTTGTTAAGGGATTTCCCCCTCCCCCCCATTTTTCTCGCCACATTTGTTAAGGGAATCACTGCAGTTCTTAAATTAGTAACACGGATGTGAAGCGAATCGGGTTTCCCCACTTGACTTTGCTTGTCAGAAGGTCGCAAAAGGGGATCACATGACCCTGGGACAATGCTACCGTCATAAATGTGAGTTCAGCTGTCAAGCATCCGAATGTTGACATATGACCATGGAGTTGCTGTAATGGTCATAAGTGTGAAAAATAGTCCTAAGTCACTTTTTTCCGTGTCGTCGTAACTTTGAACGGTCACTAAATGAACTGTTGTAAGTCGAGGACTACCTCTAGTAAGACATAAAAGAATTAACCACTAAAAACAACAAAATCTAGCATGTTGTGTGAATGGAAGCCCAATTGTGTATCCAGGACCTGGTTAAGTCTACTGTACAAACTTTTCACAGAATAGGAAGAAATCTTGGATGCTATCTAGTCTACATTCAAAACTGAATACTGCATTCAGTTTTGGTCGCCACGATGTAAAAAAAGATGTGGAGGCTCTAGAAAGAGTGCAGAGAAGAGCAACAAAGATGATTAGGGGACTGCAGGCTAAAACCAAAGGGTGAAATCCATCAAGTTCTGACAGGTTCGGGAGAACCGGTAACGGAAATTTTTAGTAGTTTGGAGAACCGGCAAATACCACCTCTGGCTGGCCCCAGAGTGGGGTGGGAATGGAGATTTTGCAATATCCTTCCCCCAGGAGTGGGTAGGGAATGGGGATTTTGCAGTATCCTTCCCCTGCCACGCCCATCAAGCCACGCCCACATAACCGGTAGTAAAAAAAAATGGATTTCACCACTGGCTAAAACATATGGAGAACGGTTGCAGGAACTGGGTATGTCTAGCTTAATGAAAAGAAGGACTAGGGGAGACATGATAGCAGTCTTCTAATATCTCAGGGGCTGCCACAAAGAAGAGGGGCTCAATCTATTCTCCAAAGCACCTGAGGGCAGGACAAAAAGCAGTGTAACTACCTACATCCATTTCATTATAGACTTGTATGAACTCATGAGAATTGGCTGATGGAGAGGCTACAAAACCTTCTTTTATCTTCAAAGATTTAAAACATAAAATGTGTATTGCCCATGCTTCCAAGTTGATCTTGGTCACCACGGGGGCAGTACCACGCAAGGAAGTGAATAAAAGCTGAAAGAAACAGGATGCCTTGCTTTTCAGCCATTATCAGATTCCATGGTCATATGAATAATAGGTGGCATAGATCGCCATCAGAGAAGTAGAGCTTGGTATTAAAGCATTTATTATAAACAGTGAGTTTCAAGGCACCTTAAAAATAGCCATTTTTTAATTCATTTACTAAGCGTAGAGGAATTTATGGGCTTTCAGATTTTGCTGCAGTTCACTTCCCAGTATTTATGACCAGTGCAAAATTGCGGAATGTAAGGGTTGAAATCAGCTTGGAGATCATATAGTTGAACCTAGGGGTGGGCTTCAGATCCTTTAGCAACGGGTTCACTGCCCCGTTGCTGGGTGGGCGTGCCATGGTGGGCGTGGCTTAGCCGCCTGCACCATGGCGGGTGGGGGGCGTTTTTTGCCCTCCCCAGGCTCTGGAAGCTTTTCTCGAGCCTCCGGCAGGGCGAAAATTGCCCTCTGGAGGCCAGACACAGGCCCATTTCTGGACTTCCAGAACCTCCACTAGGCCTGTGTTTTGCCCTCCCAGGCCCTCCGTGCATCCCCTACACTTACCTGGAACTGAACCCCGGCGATCCTTGGTTAGAGGATTGCCCGAACCTTGCCGAACCTCCAGGAGCCCACCCCTGGTTCAACCCCATGCAGAAAACCACTAATAGAGTAAATGCGAAGGACCTTGGCAATTGTTGGCTTGGAAGCCTAGAGAGAGAGGGGGGGAGGGAGGGAGAGAGGGAGAGAGAGAGAGAGAGAGAGAGAGAGAGACAGAGGGAGAGAGAATGAATTTGGGAGGGGCAGGTTTGGGTGTTTTTGAATGTTTTGAAGCAGAGTGCAATTTTGTAGAATCGGCCTTACTTGTGAAGGGGGTGGTAAAGCTGCTTTTTGTAATAATTAAGTAGGAAGGAGCTACTTGTATTTGGTTATTTGACCTTGCATTTGGTGATTTAGTTAGTTTCCAGTGGATGGAAACTAATCAAAGAGAGATCCAGCCCAGAAATAAAGAAAAATTTCCTGTTAGTGAGAACAATGAATCAGTGGAATAGGCTTGCCTTCAGAAGTTGTGGGTGTTCCAATGCAGGAAGTTTTTAAGAAGAGATTGGACAGCCATTTTCTGAAATGGTACAGGGTCTCCTGCTTGAGCAGTGGGGTTGGACTAGAAGACCTCCAAGGTCCCTTCCAACTCTGTTATTCTATTCTATTCTATTCTATTCTATTCTATTCTATTCTATTCTAGTCTAGTCTAGTCTAGTCTAGTCTAGTCTAGTCTAGTCTAGTCTAGTCTAGTCTAGTCTACTCTACTCTACTCTACTCTACTCTACTCTACTCTACTCTACTCTACTCTACTCTACTCTCATGAAATTGAAGCTGCCACATCTTGCATGGTCCATTTTGTTATTCTCTATCCTGTAAGTATGGAAGTCACTTGGAGTTCTGAACGCTGGCTTAAAAATAAATGGCATTATTAAGAGTAGGCTACAGCATAATATTTTGCCGGAAGCCCCAGACAAGGTGATTTTTTTGGGTGTGTGTGTGAATTTTATTTTGCACCGGTTGTGAGAAAGTAAATATAACTTCAGCTCCAAATTCTCCTACCTATTCATGATTTACAAATAATTTCCATGCTGCCTCTCAAAATTAAGACCTCTCTGATGGATGCATAATGAAATCTTTTATTCTCCACCTTAATGATAGTGAGTTCTATTTTTGCTAAAGGTTCAGCTAATTTCAAAAGGGAATCCCATCCATGGCTGAGGCTCCTAAAAATGTTAAGTACAGAATGTGTCACGGGGTCTTCAGACGACATGATTTTTCCCAACATGTACTGGACACCTGAGAGATATTTTTTTTTAAATGTTCGGAACAGCTTTATTATTTTCATTAACAGAGAGTCATTTTGAGAACGAGATAGGTGGCGCTTAAATTTTGATCAATAAGTACAAATTTAAAAAATTATGTCGGAAGAGTAACATGAGGGAACAATTATTCAGCAGATATGGGGTTTTTTCATTATTATCCTGCTTTTCTTTACTGTCCATAAATTTATATAGTGTTATGAAGACCAGTAAGGGACATGGTGGCTCAGTGACTAAGATGCTGAGCTTGTTGATTGAAAGGACAGCAGTTCAGTGGTTTGAATCAGTGGTGGGTTCCGCCCGGTTCCGCCGAGCCGGTAGCGGTGACGATATGATGTCACCGAACCGGTTCTACCCCCTGCCCCCCGCCCCCACGTTATTCTTACCTTTTATTTGGCCCACCTCCAATCTATTGCTGCCTCCTGAGTCCCAGCTGATGGCTAGAGGAAAAAAAATGTTTAAACTCTTGCCGCAGGACTTCAAAGGGCCGCCCTACAGCTGATCAGTGTTAAAAGAAAACAAATGACTAGACTGGTGCCTGCAAAAATAAATGGGTAGACCAGTGACTGCAAAAATAAATGGGTAGATCAGTACAGCTCTGCAAGCAGTTAAAAGCCTGGTAGACCAGTACCTCTGCTAAATCCTAAATAATTATCACATGACCATCAAGCCACGCCCACATAAGCCATGCCCACAGAACCGGTAGTAAAAAAATTTAGAACCCACCCCTGGTTCGAATCCCTAGTGCCGCGTAACGGGGTGAGCTCCCGTGACTTGTCCCAGCTTCTGCCAACCTAGCAGTTCGAAAGCATGTAAAAAAGGCAAGTAGAAAAATAGGGACCACCTTTGGTGGGAAGGGAACAGCGTTCCGTGCGCCTTTGGCGTTTGGTCATGCTGGCCACATGACCACGGAGACGTCTTCAGATAGCGCTGGCTCTTTGGCTTTGAAACGGAGATGAGCACTGCCCCCTAGAGTCAGGAACGACTAGCACATATGTGTGATGGGAACCTTTACCTTTACCTATAAAGACCAGTATGTGAAGGATCCTGGGTGCTCTCTGAGCTTGGTTGTTTTCTTGCAGACATTTCATTACCTAAACAGATAACATCATCAGTGCTAGTGATCGATCACCTACCTAATTTGGGTAATGAAATATCTGCAAGAAAACAACCAATCTCAATGACCCCTCGCTTTAACCCTGAATTACAAATTTTCAAACCCTGAATTTTTCTTTTATTGAGACCGGTATGTCTTAAAATGTGATTGTATACTTAAAGATAACTTCCAAGTTACATACAAAATTAGAACTGTAGAAGCGTACTATAAATAAAAAAAAAGAATAGATGTATAGATTTATTTATTTATTTATTTAATTAATTAAATTTTTAAACCGCCCTTCTCCCGCGGGACTCAGGGCGGTGCACAGCCGAGATAAAAAACATAGCATACAAAATTTAAGAACAATTTAAAAGCATTAAACAATTTCGGCCCAATAATTTAAAACAATCCAATTAAAACCAAATTCAAATAAAACTGGGAGGAAGGGATCAAGCCAGCCCTGCTAGATGGAATAGATGCGTTTTCAGGGCCCGACGAAAAGTCCGGAGGTCTGTTATCATGCGTATCTCAGGGGGTAGGACGTTCCAGAGGGCAGGCGCTGCCACAGAGAAGGCTCTCCCCCTGGGGGTCGTCAGCCGACATTGTCTGGCCGAAGGCACCCTGAGGAGGCCCTCTCTGTGTGAGCGAACCGGCCGGTGGGAGGCTATTGGTGGCAGAAGGCGGTCTCGCAAGTACCCCGGCCCTAAGCCATGGAGCGCTTTAAAGGTGGTTACCAAAAGACCACAGGAAGCCAGTGCAGCTCACGCAGGAGAGGTGTCACATGGGAGCGCCCTGTCGCTCCCATAATCCCCCGCGCGGCCGCGTTCTGGACTAACTGCAGCCTCCGGGTGCACCATGTAGAAAGCGTTGCAGTAGTCCAGGCAGGAAGTGACGAGTGCTTGAGTGACCGTGCGTAGGGAGTCCCAGTATTGAACCAGAGGGCGGGGCAGCGAAGATTATTTATTTTGGTGCTAGAAATAGAACATGGTCCCAGATTTGCAATTTCGAATCATCAATGCGTGTTCAGTTTCTCTTTATGAACTGTCTATTGATGCAGTGAAAAGACTGATCAATATTACTCTGTACGATTAATGTTTAATGATGTATAAAATTAGCCTGAGCAATTCTCTACATGTAATATATTTCTATTGCTTCCTTTTATCTTTTTCTCTTGTTTTGAGTTTGTGTAAATGCTTTTTTTTTAAATTTCTCTTCATTTTTCTTCTTCTGTTCTTTTTTAAAGCAATATAAAATTTCTGAGATCATTTCAAAAAGGGGAGTACATTTAAAATAAATCATGTGCCATCGTAATATTCTCTCTATCTCCCTTAGGCTTTTTTTTTTTTTACTATTAAAACTTTATTTGATCGAATTGTTTGTCCTCCTCGCATTGCTGGCATTTGTTATGGACAACAAAAAAATGTACTTGTGAGAAGGCAGAGGGATAGTTGAATGTTGCCAGCTTAATTCAAGAATATTGAAAATATTAACTTAGGTGGCTCAAAGCAAACAGTTACTGCTTACAGGCTGTCCTCAACTTACAACAATTGGGATCAGAATTTCCATTCCTAAGCAAGGCAATTGTTGTGCCTGATTTTGCGACCTTTTTTGGCCACACTTTGCTAAGTGAATCACTGCTGTTGTTAAATGAATCACGCGGTCATTAAGCGCATCCGGTTTCCCCCACTGACTGCTTGTTGGAAGCCAGCTGGGAAGGTTACAGATGGTGATCACGTGACTCTGAGATGCGCAACCATCATCAATGATGGTTGCCAAGTGCCTGAATTCTGATCACATGGCTGTGAGGATGCAGGGGTTGGTCATAAGTGCGAGGACTGGTTGTAAGTTACTTTCATCGGTGTTGTTCAAACTTTGAACAGTCACTAAACGAATGGTTGTAAGTCAAGGACTAGCTGTCTCAGAATTGCATTTTTTAGAGTCACTTAGATCCTACACTCCAGCAATGAATGTTACATAGCCTTAGAGCAGAAGTCCCCAACCCCGGTCCATGAACTGGTTCCGGTCCGTGGCATGCCAGCAACCGGTCCACGTAAACAAGCAAAGCCTCATCCGCAGGATTCAGGCAGCACACAAAACCTGTTGTGGCTCCGACCCCCGAGCTCCTCTTATCGGAGGAGGAAGGCTCCGAACATGAAGGAGAGGAGTCGGCCAGGCCATCCTCTCCAGGACCCTCCTCTCTGGCAATGCCTCAGGTGTCTGCCGAAGGAGAAGAGATTGGCCAGGAGCCAGGTGTCTCCAATCAGTCGGATAGCGACGATGGAGATAAGTTGTGGCTGGATCCACGCCAGCGTCGGCGAGACAAACGTATGCAGCAGAAGAGGAGGCGTGCCAGAGATTAAGCTGAGTCACTGGACCACATCCCACAGGCTATATAAGGGAGGGTGGTGGCCATTCCGACTCTGTGACGGACAAAGCTTAAACTTCTGGCAACTCACTTGCACCTCTGGAAAACAACGCCTAATCTGCTGTGGATTTAATTTACGAACTGGACTGTTTAAACTGTGTGTATTTTGTTTGTGTTATCTGGTGGAGGAACAACCCCTCCTTTTTCTTGGAGTAAAGTCTTGGCAGGCAGCTATGAGGTTGCTGCCAAGTTTCTGATAACTGACATTGGGTGTTTGAAAAGTTATTTAACCCCCGGCTGGCTGTTTGGGTGCGTGTGTGAGACGGGGACAGAACAAAACCATGATCCTCCAGTCCGTGGAAAAACCTCTCTCAACAGAACTGGTCCTTAGTGCCTGAAAGGTTAGGGGGCTCCAGAATAGAAGAGGAGAGGAGGAGAGGAGAGGAGAGGAGAGGAGAGGAGAGGAGAGGAGAGGAGAAGAGAAGAGAAGAGAAGAGAAGAGAAGAGAAGAGAAGAGAAGAGAAGAGAAGAGAAGAGAAGAGACCTTGGAGGTCTTCTAGTCCAATCCCCTGCTTAGGCAGGAAACCTTACAGCACTTCAGACAAATGGTTATCCAATCTGATATCCAACACACCTTCCTCCTATTTCCCCCTAACACAACAAGAACCCCGTGAAGTGAGTTCGGCTGACAGAAAGTCACTGACCCAAAGTCACCCAGCTGCCTTTCATGCCTGAGGCGGGATTAGAATTCACCGTCTCATGGTGATTGACCCAAAGTCACCCAGCTGCCTTTCATGACTAAGGCGGGACTAGAACTCACCATCTCCTGGTGATGGACCCCAAGTCATTTAGTCACCTTTCAGGCCTAAGGAGGACTAGAACTCACCGTCTCCTGGTGATTGACCCAAAGACACCCAGCTCGCTGTCATGACAGGTAGAACTTGAACTCACAACCTAACGCTTTCTAACCTGGTGCTTTAACCACCAGGCCAAATTGGCTCTCCAAGCTTGCACACTGCTTCTCTTCTCCCCCCTGAAACGTCAGCTGCGTCAGTCTCATGAATCCAACTGTGGCTCAGAAGTAAATAATTAATATGTTTTACAGCACTGATCATTTGCCTCAGTTTCCAGAGACTAACATGTGTTGGCAAATGTGACAGAGCCTCAGAAGCTCAGCTTCTCAAAGAAAACACGGAATGTCCATGAGCTACTGTGGCCTTTTCTCTTTTTTTGGTCTTTTCACTGAGTTTTGAAGGAAAAAGGACTGTTGGATAAAACCAATATTCAACTTTTTTTAAAAAAAACATATCCTGCAGAATCTCCTGCCTCTGAGCATTATGATTAGGATAAAATGAAATTAGAAAATGAAAATATCTTGCGGGGGTTTCATCACTGGAGGTTTTTAAGAAAACACTGAACAGCCACCTCTCTGAAATGTTATAGGGCCGTGATGGCGAACCTATGGCAGGGGTGCCACAGGTGGCACACGTAGCCATATTGGTGGGCACGCGAGCTCAGCTCCGGCACACATGCGTGCGCCAACCAGATGATTTTCGGGGCTTCTAGACCCACCAGAAGTCAGGAAACACACTGTTTCCAGCCTCCAGAGGGCTGTTTTTGCTCTCCCCAGGCTCCTAGAAAGGCTCTGGAGCCTGGGGAGAGCAAAAAAATGGGCCTACTGGGCCCACCGTGCCATCGCATGCCAAAAGCGGGGGGGGGAGCACGGGAGGAGACGCGCATAGAATTATGGATGTGGGCACGCGTTCATGTGACCCCACCGCGCTACCCCCACTTTTAGCACGCGATGGCAAAAAGGTTAGCCATCACTGGTATAGGGTCTCCTGCTTGAGCAGGGGGTTGGACTAGAAGACCTCCAAGGTCCCTCCTAGCTCTATTCTGATTGATTGAATGTATAATTAAATTCACAATTATATCTTATGCTGGTTGCCTCTGCTTCCTTTGGTTGATGCTACCTACATAAGAAATCAGTCACCAAACTGAAGAGATATAATAGTAGAGCTGATGGACATCCTTCAGACAAAAGTTCTGTTGATGTTTCGAATGTTCTTACAAAAAGTCTTTTGAAGAGATGGGCTGAATGTTTTCAGTGTAGTCTAAAATACTAAGCACTGACATAGACAAACAAGGAACAGCCAATTCCTTCATGTGGAGCAAAATAATTACTGTAAACATGAACCATTTAGAACCAGCAGAAATAGCTGGTTAAATCCCATAACCTCATTCATTAAATCTTTCTTTTCCCTAATATGTTAGCTCTGTAACTGGAGGGCAAGAAAAATGAGGTCTTAGACACAAGAGTAATTTCAGCTAAGTTTTCAGTAAGACTTGGCATGTTTTCCTTAATGGGTATCTCTTGTATTGGAATATAAATATTATACAACCCAAAGGTAATATATTAGTGGTCCCATAATAATTAAGACATACAGTATTTTGCAACTAGTCCGCCTCTCTGATCTAAATTAGAATTAAGAAATGTGGAAAAATACAGAAGAGGCAATGCCAATTATGAAAAGGTTAATAAGGGAAGAGAAGGGGATCCGGGCTCCTTTGAAAATTCAGTGTATGAAATAGAAAAAAAAATGCAGAAAAAAGTGTTCATAAAATTAGAAAATTCAAAAACATATAATAGAAAAATTTAAAGAAGTAACCAGCAAGGAGTTTGCTTCAGCCACTTGTACTTCTCTGTTATAAGCCAACAAAAATTGAGCTTTTGTTTACTCATTCTCAGATGTAATTTTTGCCATAGTCCCTTCGGTACTTTTTAGAAGAAAATAGGCTAAATCAAAGTAAAGATGAAGTTAGAAACATACCTTGATTTTCAGTGAAAATTATTGTTGTTTTTAGTTGTGAAATCATGTCCGACCCATCGCGACCCCATGGACAACTTTCCTCCAGGCCTTCCTGTCCTCTACCATCCTCTGGAGTCCCTTTAAGCTCATGCCTACTGCTTCAGTGACTCCATCCAGCCACCTCATTCTCTGTCGTCCCCTTCTTCTTCTGCCCTCAATCTTTCCCAGCATTAGGCTCTTCTCCAGGGAGTCCTTCCTTCTCATTAGGTGGCCAAAGTATTTGAGTTTCCTCTTCAGGATCTAGCCTTCTAAAGAGCAGTTAGGGTTGATCTTCTCTAGGACTGACCGGTTTGATCGCCTTGCAGTCCAAGAAGTCTTCTCCAGCACCATAGTTCAAAGGCCTCCATTCTTTGGCACTCAGCCTTTCTTATGGTCCAACTTTCACAGCCATACATTGCAACTGGGAAAACCTTGACTATACGCACTTTTGTTGGCAGGATGATGTCTCTACTTTTTAGTATGCTGTCTAGGTTTGCCATAGCTTTTCTTCCCACGTGGAAGGAAGGATCCCCTAATTTTCATTGAGAAGGAAGCTTAAATTAAATTTTAATTAAGGGATCTTATATTTGATGGATAATGTCATTTTTGCAAAATAAATAAATAAATAAATATTTTTTTTGGGTGAGAAATGAAAAGCTAGAGCAAAGGGACAGAGCCTGTGGTTTTGTGAGAAGTAACATAAACATAGGATAGGAATATAAAGAAGCATAATTAACCTTTGTAATTAACCTATTGGTGGCCTATCACACTAATTAAACTGCAGCCACTTGAGAAGGTCATTGAATGTTTTGGTACCAGGCGACCAGCTCAAAGCAATAATGGAAACTAGTATGAATGAGTGGACATTTTTTTGTCACAACTGATTCCTTGCTCTGCAGGAAGAATCAGTTGCCCCTTATATTTATTCGAAAAGCTTTAAGCATGCATGGATGGATGGATGGATGGATGGATGGATGGATGGATGTCAGGGAAAGACAGGAAGGAGAAGGAAGCAAGGAATCAAGCTTTTTTGAAAAACACCAGTATGCCTTCCTTAGGAGAGAAATGTATTTGATACTTTACATTACTAATACTATTATTTTATTTTATTTTATTATTTTGTCAAACGCATAAGATAGCAGATATAAGTATAAACATGATTATGAATACATGAAATGGATACGAATAAATGGGGACATTAGGACAGGGATGGTAGGCACGTTGTTGTGCTTATGCACGCCCCTTACAGACTTCTTAGGAATGGGGTGAGATCCACAGTAGACAGTCTAAGGTTAAAGTTATGGGGGTTTGGGGAAGAAGCCACAGAGTCAGATAGTGCATTCCAGGCATTGACCACTCTGTTGCTGAAGTCGTATTTTCTGCAATCGAGTTTGGAGCAGTTTACCATATGTTTGTATCTATTATTTGCTTGTGTATTATTGCAGTTGAAACTGAAGTAGTCATTGGGAGGTAGGACGTTGTAGCAGATAATTTTGTGTACTATGCTTAGGTCAGACCGAAGGCGGCGTAGTTCTAAATTGTCTAATCCCAAAATCTCAAGCCTGGTGGCGTAAGGTATTCTGTTGTGAACAGAGGAGTGGAGTACTCTTCTCATGAAATATCTCTGGACTTGCTCAATTGTATTAATGTATTTGTATTTGTATTGTATTGTATTATTAACACAGGAGTTGCTGGGTTTAACAAGAGCCGAGTTCCATAGAACCAGTAACAAAATGCAGAAAAACTAGGAATAGCAATTTAGTTGAGTGGACAAAAGGCACATCTCCTTCTTGTATATATTCTGAAGGTATGAACTTCATTAGCGTGCAGAGATGCTATCACATAGGTAGTCAGATCAAACTAACAGTATAATGTAAATCAGTCTTCCCACCATGAGCCTAATTGAGTAGGAATGTGTTGTGTAGTTTTACATTAAAAAAAAAAAGCAGTTGATCTAAATCATACTCAAAGGACACAAAGCAAACAAATAGGAGTATAAAGGAGTTATATAACATTCTCGGCTCCTGCATTTTGATCTTGGTTATTATCTCTATGATACATTCTTCTGTACTCCAGAAAACTTTTAAAACTTCATGGAATACTGAATAGCTAAAACCTGCTGCCCATTTGTTTCTTTGAGAGATACAAAATGGTCATTATTATCTTTAAAGCCTTATGTGGTTGGCATCCTTGTTACTCAAGAGATATCTTCTTGTATGTTAGTGATTCTTAAACTTTTTTCTCTCAAGTCCCCTCCTCAGCTTTAAAAATGATGAAGGACTCCAAAAGATTTTTGTTTGTTTGCATGGGTTATGCTTATTGATATTTATCATATTTAAAATTAAAATGAATGCCTTTGCTGCCGCACCCACTTCTCACGATTGTTTGACGGGATCTTAATATTGTATTATTTTTCAACATAAGCTGGCAAATTAATTTCAATTTTGCAGACCTCTGAGAGGGTCTTGGGGATCTCCAGGGGTTCCAGGGTCACATTTTAAGAAATAATTTTCCATGCAATCTCCTCCATTTTTTGAGATCATTTGAGAAGATTAGTCTATACAGGAAGTCCTTGACTTACAACCATTCATTCAGTGACTGTTCGAAGTTATGGCAGCATTGAAAAAACTGACTTACAACCATTTTTCACACTGTTGCAGCATCCCTATGGTTACTTGATCAAAATTCGGAGGCTTGGCAACTGTTTTTATTTATGCTGTGTCCCGGGGTCATGTGATCACCTTTTGCGACTTTCTGATGAGCAAAGTCAATGGGGAAATCAGATTCACTTAACAGCTGGGTTACTGAGTTAACAATTGCAATCATGTGCTTAACAACTGCGGCAAGAAAGTTCGTAAAAGTGGCTGTTCGTAAAAACAGACTTAACAACTGTCTTGTTTATCAACAGAAATTTGGGGCACAATTGTGCTCATAAGTTGAGGACTACCTGTAATTAGTCTGGGCTTGCTAGGTACATGCATTTAGCTGACCTTAACTAAGCATGATTGACTTTGTTTATAATTTGGTTGGGAGATCAGGAAAGCCGGGATCTGAAGACTAGATTGGGAAGTCCATGTAAACATCCTAGAACAGTGATGGCTAACCTTTTTGCCATCGCATGCTGGCGGGTGGGAGGTGGGGAGATTCATGCGTGTGTGCGTGCCGTCAGCCATAATTTTATGCGCTCCGCAGGAGTCTCTGGAGGCTGGGGACAGCAAAAAACGTCACTTCCTGTCCAACCGGGAGTTGGAAAATGGGCCGTTTCAGACCTCCGGAGGGCCTCCGAGGGGGTGGGGGTGGGGAAGGCTGTTTTCGCCCTCCCCAGATGCATAGAGAGGATCTGGAGCCAGGTGAGAAAGAAAAACAGGCCTTCTCCCACCCCCCAAGCCCTCTGGAGGCAGGAAACAGCCTGTTTCCCTACTTCTGGTGGGCCCAGAAGGCCCAAAAATCAGCTGGCCGGCGTGCGCATGTGCGCCAATGCTGAGCTGGTGTGCCCACTGATATAGCTACGTGTGCCACCTGTGCCATAGGTTCGCCATCACGGTCCTAGAATAATGCAGTTAACTTTCCTGAATTATTGCAAAGAAAACAATGTGGGTGTATTTCTATAGCCAGTGGTGGGCTGTTGCTGGTTCGGACCGGTTCGGGCGAATTGGTAGTTCCAACCAGGGCTGGCCCCGCCCATCCGCCCTGGCACTATCACATCCTATATAATCGTCGGTTTTTCGAAGCCGCGCAAATGCACAGAAGGCGCGCATGCTCACATTTTCGATTCCGGGCGAACTGGTTGTTACAACCGGAAGCAGCCCACCCCGGCCTATAGTCATTAGGAATCAAATTCAACATTTAAAAAAAGACATTTCATTTTAGTGAACTTACGGGATGGGTTTTTCTTGCGGCTATCACAGCCCTCAAAAATATTCCCCGCTGAATTGCCTCTTTTTAAAAAGTTCTCTGAAACAAGTTTTTTGGGAGGGAATTTTTTATTTTTATTTTATCTTTCATATTAACTTTTTCATGCTTTTATTGCTAACAAGCAAAAGACTTTGGTAATAGGTGGTTTTCTTTCCTGGCTATCATCATGGTAAACTTGATCCTCCTCTGTAAATCTGTTCATTAGTTGAAATGTTCTCTTAATTTCAGAAAGGCTTTTCATGTTCCCCGTTTCCAAAGGAAAAGCCGGGGTGGAGAAAGATGTATTTAGGCAGCATCCATGCTGAAAATTTTATGTCTGCAACAGAAAGGAAGCGGAAGCTTGGGATTGCTACTTGCAAAGTTGTTTGCCATATCAGAGCATTAAGCATAATTGGCTTTTTATCCCTCCTGGGTAGAAGTAAGTGATAGCCCATAATAAAGAGCTTGAATGCTGTGAGTGACAGATATGGCATGCTTCTTTATAAAGGTGTGACTATTCAGTATTTGGCTGGAAGGGTCTTGTGGAAGCCCATAACTTAGATTCTTAGGATAAGGCATAATCACTACAAGGAAAGGATGATATGATAATTTAAGGTTGCTATCAGTGGTGAGTTTCAAAATTTTTTTACCACCGGTTCTGTGGGTGTGGCTTGGTGGGCGTGGCATGGCTTGGTGGGCGTGGCTTGGTGGGCATGGCAGGGGAAGGATACTGTAAAATCTCCATTCCCACCCCACTCCAGGGGAAGGATACTGCAAAATCCCCATTTCCTCTCAATCAGCTGGGACTTGGGAGGCAGAGAATAGATGGGGGCGGGGCCAGTCAGAATTTTTACTACTGGTTCTCCGAACTACTCAAAATTTACGCTACCGGTTCTCCAGAACTGGTCAGAACCTGCTGAAACCCACCTCTGGTTGCTATGAAGGACACTGTAAAACAAGCGTGCCCTGCAGGCGTGCCCTGCAGGCCACGTGGACAGATAATAATATGGCCCCACAAGATTGTAAACTTCTGTTATTATGTGATTTATATACATTAACAATATTATATATTTTATATGTGGCCTAAGATAAGTTATCTTCACTTTATATGTGGCCTAAGATAAGTTATCTTCACTCAGTGAGGCTCAGGCAAGCCAATAGGTTGGACACCCATGCTCTAAAGCAGTGCTTCTCAATTATTTTCTGTCATGCCCCCCTAAGAAGAAGAAAACATTTTTCGCGCCCCCCCGCGCGACTGTAAATAGTATCATTATTAAAAAAATAGTATCATTATTAGAAAAAGGTCTGTTCTCCTTGAAAGGGAGGAGCATGCGCAGTCACATGTACTGGCTTAATGCTCACTATCGATGCAAATGTCAGCAGCGGTAGCCCGATTTCTTTAGCAAGTTTGATTAATTGGGGCAGCGTTATGTTTCACAGGAGAAGGTCATTGTCAGTCATTTGAGCATCAATTGGGCGCACATCCGTCGGGCAACAAAGTAAGTGTGGACGGACGTCCCACACTAAAGATGGCTCCGACAGGCTCGTGTCACGAGGGTTTTGGACAGCCAACCAGATGCTCCCGTTGTTCTCTGATTAAATACAGAGATATAAACACGGGGCTTAGCTTATTATGACAGTGTTTGCCGAGGTCAAACGCGCTCCCTTTTACGGAGCCTCGTGCCTCCCCTGGGGGGCGCGCCCCACTATTTGAGAAGCACTGCTCTAAAGCAACAATTTATTTATTTACTTATGTGTATCTGCCTTTATTATATTACAAATAACTCAAGGCAGCAAGCATATCCAACATACCTCCCTTCTCCTATTTTCCCCACAACTGCCCTGTGAGGCGAGTTGGAACCAAGAGAGAGTGATTGGCTCAAAGTCACTCAGTTGGTTTTCATGGCTAAGGCAGGACTAGAACACACAATCTCATTGGCCCAAAGACACCCAGGCAGCTTTTATGCCTCAAGTGGGACTAGAACTCACGGTCTCCCGCTTTCTAGCCAGGTGCCTTAACCACTAGACCACACTAGCTGTCCAGTCAATGATTTTTAAATAAGCTAGAGATTCTTAGAAGGGGATGAATCAAACCTGCACCAAATCAAGTTGTGCTATTCCATTCCTAAAAAGAAGGCTAAGCCATACGAAGCAGTAATGGTAGAGCTGGCGAGAATAGAGAGAAATGTTAGATTCATTTTCCCCTCCTCTTTCTCCTTCTTTCTTTAGGGATGAGAAGAACCAGTCCATTATCGTTAGCGGGGAATCCGGGGCGGGCAAAACAGTCTCGGCCAAATACGCCATGCGGTTCTTTGCCTCAGTTGGAGGCTCCTCCAGCGAATCCAACATCGAAGAGAAGGTCCTGGCTTCCAGTCCTATCATGGAGGTAAGGTCTTTGGCGATGGTGGTGGGGAGATTCTTTTATTGTTGTATAATGCAAAGAAGAACATTTGTGTCACCCTGGAAATATTGAGCTCCCGTTAGTTGTCCCAGCTTCTGCCAACCTAGCAGTTCGAAAGCACATAAAAAATGCAAGAAGAAAAATAGGGACCACCTTTGGTGGGAAGGGAACAGCATTCCGTGCGCCTTTGGCGTTTAGTCATGCCAACCACATGACCACGGAGACTTTTGTCTTTGGACAGTGCTGGCTCTTCGGCTTTGAAACGGAGATGAGCACCGCCCCCTAGAGTTGGGAATGACTAGCACTTATGTGCGAGGGGAACCTTTACCTTTTAGTCATTAAATTGTGTCCGACTCTTTTTGACCCCATGAACTGTATCATCCAGGCCCCGGTCATCCATTGTCTCCCGCCCAAATCCACGTTCGTTGTGTTAATGACGCTAACCATCTTCTCCTCTGCCGCTCCTTTCGTCTTTTGCCTTCAATCTTTTCCAACATCTTTTCCAAGGTCTGTGTGTGTGTGGCTGGCTGGCTGTCTCTGTCCGTCCATCCATCCATCCATCCATCCATCCATCCATCCAGGGGTGGGTTCTTCTCACCTTTACTACCAGTTTGCAACTTGGCTGTGCGTTCTCTCGCTTCGCTCACGCTTTTCTGCGCATGCGCAGAAGCGTTCTGATGACGTCAGGGTCAGTGGGAGGAGCCTCCCTCAGTTTTACTACCGATTCTGTAGAACCGGTCTGAACCGGGGGCAACCCACCACTGCATCCATCCATCCATCCATCCATCCATCCTTATCTCACCTTTATTTAATTTTACAAATAACTCAAGGACCCAGACAAATTCATCAGACCTTCCTCCTCCTTTCGTCCCCACAATAACAACCCTGTGAGATAGATTGGGCTGAGAGAGAGACTGATTGGTTCAAAATCATTCAGTTGGCTTTCATACTAAAGGCAGGACTAGAACTTACAGTTCCTTGGTAATTGGCCCAAAGTCACCCACCCGGCTTTCCTGCCTAAGGCAAGACTAGAACTCACAGTCTCCTGGTCTCTAGCCTGATGATAAGAGTTCAGACTTCATGCACTGCTTCTCCAGTTCCAGGGGGACTGAGTTCTAATGACAGGATTTTTAATTTAAAAGGACATGGATGAGACAACAGAAGGAGCAAATTCTGGTACTGTAATTCAAACATGTGGTGGAATATCTCACAACGAGCATACAATATTGATTGATTGATTGATTGATTGATTGATTGATTGGTTCGATTTATATGCTGCCCTTTTCCGGAGATTCAGGGCAGCTTACAATGCGTTAAGCAATAGCCTTCGTACTTTTGTATATACCTGCTTAGTAGGACTTTCGGCCCCTCTACCTAAGCGGTGTTCTTTTTTATACAAAATCAACTTATTGCCCCCACAAACTGGGTCCTCATTTTACCTACCTCGAAAGGATGGAAGGCAGAGTCAACCTTGAGCCTGGTGAGATTCGAACTTGCAGTAATTGCAGGCAGCTGGTGTTACTTAACAGCACTTTAGTCTGCTGCGCCACCAAGGCTCTTTTTGTAGCTTCCAGTGGAATTTCAGTCAATATTATCAATGGGTATTTTTTCAGTTGTCCTAGCAGGTTTGTGAGAGTTTTCGGCCCTCTTTGCAAATGTGTTCTGTCTCAGGGCCAGCTTTTATGTTGCTTGCTCTCCCTGCTATTTGGCTGTGCTGACTCATGCAATTTTTAAAAACATGCCACAGATGTGCAAAAGCATCTCATATGCATCAGTGCAGCCAATCAATTAAAATTAAATGGTGGCGTGAGCCAGCAAGGCCAACACCACACTAATGTTCGGTGATGAGTATCATCATTTCATTTTATTTCTGTACCCGGGCTTGATTTTGAGGTGGAAATGAAAACCTTTGGCCGATCATAATGAACTCTGCAAGCCAGTCCTTAATTCTGCTGCGTAAGCTGCAGCTGCAGTACCAAGAGGCACATCAGAAAGATTTCTCAGAAAGAAAACATATTTCTCTCCCTTTGGAAAAGCTGCCAAAACACTCCCAATCCTGCTATTCAAGGGGATGAGCTTTAAAGTCTTAGAAAATTCGGAAGTCAGCATTTGAGGAGCATCTGTCCTTTTATATACATTTAGGGCCTTTCAATTCAAAGGCAAAAAAAGAGATAATGGGGTAAAGGTAATCCTCGGCTTACAATGGTTCATTTAGCGGCCATTCAAAGTTACGCCAACTGTAAAAAAATGACTTATGACCGTTTTTTTCACACAACGGATACAGCATCCCCATGGTCTCCTGATCAAAATTTGGATGCTTGGCAACTGGCTCATATTTATGACAGTTGCAGTGTCCCAGGGTCATGTTTTATGAAAAGCAAAGTCAATGGGGAAATCAGATTCACTTAACAACCGTGTTAGTAACTTAACAACTTCAGTGATTCACTTAACAATTGTGGCAAGAAAGGCCATAAAATGGGGCAAAACTCACTTAACAGCTGTGTTGTGGCTCCGACCCCCAAGCCCATCGTATCGGAGGAAGAAGGCTCCGAATATGAAGGAGAGGAGCCAGCCAGGCCTCCCTCTCCCGGCCCCTCCTCTCTGGCAATTCCTCAGGTGTCGGCCAAAGGAGAGGAGATTGGCCAGGAGCCAGGTGTCTCCGATCTGTCGGAGAGTGATGAGGGAGACAAGTTGTGGCTGGATTCACACCAGCGTCGGCGTGCTAAACGGTCACAGCAGATGAGGAGGCGTGCCAGAGATTGAGCTGAGTCACTAGACTACACCCCACAGGCTATATAAGGGAGGGTGATGGCCATTCCAGCTCTGTGACGGACAAAGCAAAAACTCCGGCGAGTCACTTGCACTTTTGGGACGAACAACGCCTCATCTGTTGTGGGTTTCTGTTACTGGACTACTTCAAACTGTCTGTATTTTTGTGTTATCTGGTGGAGGAACAACCCCTCCTTCTTGGAGTAAAAGCTCTTGGCAGGCAGCTGCTGCATTGCTGCCAAGTTTTGATAACGAACCTTTGACTGTTTTGGAACAATTATTTAACCCTTTGGGGTGGGTGTTTGTGCATGTGGGAGACGGGGACAGAACAAGCTGCCTCACTTAGTAACGGAAATGTTGGGCTCAATTGTGGTCGTAAGTTGAGGAGTACCTGTATGTAGCGCTCTTTAAAGGTGATACTTTTTTCCTAAAAGGTGAACTGCGACTTGTTGGGTAGTTGTGTCATTCTCAGAAGAGATGCAGCTGCTTTAAGGAATTACACAGAGGAGGTGCAGGAGTTCCCAAAACACTGTTTTGCTTTCAGATCTGATATCCTGCACTGGGTTCTGCCCAGAGTCTCAATTTCCCCTAGAAAATAGTGTGGAAGATAGTCGGTTGTCCTCGAATTGCCCTTTGATGGATTATTAACAACTCAGTCTGGAATAAATCCACCATGACAACCAGCTACACACTAACTACTATCCAGAAGACATGATTAAATGCCTTAGTTTTACAACACATGGACAGATTTAACCATGGTTTCAACTGGGAAACTATGAACGTCAGTGGTGGGTTTCAAAATGTTTTACTACTGTGGGTAGGTACTGTGGGTGTGGCTTGGTGCGTGTGGCTTGGTGGGTGTGGCATGGCTTGGTGGGCGTGGCTTGGTGGGCGTGGCGGGGGAAGGATACTGTAAAATCTTCATTCCCACCCCACTCTCGGGGAAAGATATTGCAAAATCTCCATTCCCTCCCCAATCCGGGGAAGCTTACTGCAAAATCCCCATTTCCTCCCGATCCGCTGGGACTCGGGAGGCAGAGAATTGATGAGGGCGGGGCCAGTCAGAGGTGGTATTTACCGGTTCTCCGAACTACTCAAAATTTCCGCTACCAGTTCTCTAGAACTGGTCAGAACCCTGCTGAAACCCACCCCTGATGAGCAATCTAGAACAAGCTAGGTCCAAAAAACTCTTGAAAATTCCTGGAAGCTGTCATTCAGACAAATCAGCCATCAACAGTCACATAGAGATAAACAACATCTACAGGCCATTTAAGACAGACAATCAAAAAGCCAAAAAGGAAGCCAAAAAACCCTAAAAGACCTCACCAGGAACCAACACCCAGCTATTATCAGGGATTAACACCAGGATTAATACTAGACTGGCAATCAAGCAGTAAACAATAGCCTAATCAAGGAACTACCAACTGAGACAAACTAACTACCAGTAAACAGCACCCTAATCAAGGAACCACCAAGAACAAGCTCCAACACTGACAAGGCAAGCAATCTGTATATGAACAGAGTGCAAAACCTTATAACACTGATGATGTTACCTAGTTGAGTAATGAAACGTCAGCAAAAAAACCATTAAGATCAGAGGGCAGCTACGACCCCACAGTTGAGCAAATATTCTCTCCTATTGATATAAGTGACAATTGGGGCGGGGGAGGGGGGCTATTACCTCAAATTCTCTCCTTGAATTTTAATATTTGAAGGTTTTATTCAGAAGGAGAAAGATAGTGGCTGGATCCTAGGCTTTGCATTCAAATAAGGCTTTTTCAAACAAACGCTAAAACAAATTATGACTTAGTTTGCTATGTGACTGCAACCAACATAGGCCCCAATTCACCTAGGAGAGGTGTGTTCCAGGGGTGGGTTCTAAATTTGTTTACTACCGGTTCTGTGGGCGTGGCTTATTTTGTGGGCATGGCTTGATGGACATGTGACAATTCTTTAGGATTTAGCAGAGGTACTGGTCTACCAGGCTTTTAACTGCTTGCAGAGCTGTACCGGTCTACCCATTTGTTTTTGGAGGCACCGGTCTACTCATTTGTTTTTGGAGGTACCGGTCTACCACCACACTGCCTTTTAACACTGATCAGCTGTAGGGCGGCCCTCTGAAGCCCTGCGGCAAGAGTTTAAACAGTTTTTTTCCTTCTAGCCGATCCGAGCTGGGACTCGGGAGGCAGCAATAGATTGGGGGTGGGGGCAAATAAAAGGTAAGAATAACACAGGGGCGGGAGCGGGGCGGCGGGAGGGCCCAGATCGAGAACAAAGAGAACTGGTTCGGTGACGTCATATCAGCACCACTACCGGCTCGGCCGAACCGGGCTGAAGCGGGAGAAACACACCACTGATGTGTTCTGAATGAAAACTTAATAAGAGGGTGCTGATTAAAAGTGCATTGTGCTTAATTTAAGTGCAGCAATCACTGGGGACCTTTCCTATGAAAGAACTTTACTAAAAAACTATCTGGCATATTTATATTTTGAGAATTTAATAGCTTTGCTCCTTCTTTTCTACACAATAACTTTCAGAGGAGTCTTATTACCATTCCACCCCGTCTGTGTTGTTCTATGCCTGTGGATACTGCATAAAAAAATCTGTTCCTATTTCAAAAACTCCAGTAAGTTAGAAAATATGAGCAGAAGATTAATGGCATGAATGTTCTATTATTATTATTATCCGGAGGCTCCAGCTGGTCCAGAACGTGGCTGCGCGGGGGATTATGGGAGCAACAGGGCGCTCCCATGTGACACCTCTCCTCCGCGAGCTGAACTGGCTCCCAGTGGTCTTCTGGGTGCGCTTCAAGGTGTTGGTGACCACCTTTAAAGCGCTCCATGGCATAGGGCCGGGGTATCTACGAGACCGCCTGCTGCTACCAATAGCCTCCCACCGGCCAATATGCTTGTACAGAGAGGGCCTCCTCAGGGTGCCGTCCGCCAGACAATGTTGGCTGGCGACCCCCAGGGGGAAAGCCTTCCCTGTGCGGCACCCACCCTTTGGAATGACCTACCCCCCAGAGATTCGCACAATATCTGACCTCCGGACTTTTCGCCGAGCCCTGAAAATACACCTATTCCATTTAGCTGGGCTGGCTTGACCCCATCTGTTTTGATTTTAATTGGAACTTAGTTTTAATTGGGTTTTTAATATTAGGCCGAAAATTATTTAATTATTTTAAATTGTTTTTTAAATTTTGTAATGTTCTGTTTTATTCCGGCTGTTCACCGCCCTGAGTCCTGCAGGAAAAGGGTGGTATACAAATTTAATAAAATGAAATGAAATGAAATTATTATTATTATTGGTTAATCTTTAGTGAGATTCACAGCCTTTGAGGTTGGTTAATAGCTCAGCAGCTCTATTATTATTATTATTATTATTATTATTATTATTATTATTATTATTA
>WNWU01000002.1:65891491-65915552 GCA_012654045.1 Ptyas mucosa
TATTATTATTATTATTATTATTATTATTATTATTATTATTATTATTATTGCTGCTTTTAATCAATTTTTAAAACCAGAATCCATTCTTTCATTAAAGCTTAAATTAAGATCCAGAGTTGTGAATTCTTGATAAGACACTGTTTTCTATGCTAGTTTGTAGGTTGTTATTAATTTTAGTTTTGGCTAGTATTTTTAAAGGTATACAGCTTGGTTCTGTTCTTATATAAGCTGTTTGCCACTTAGCAGGCGCGGTTGCTAAGCACAGTTTGGCTAAAACCTTTGTAAGCACAGTTCATTTCAATTGCTTTACTGTAATCAGTTTAGCTCAAGTTCTGAGCTATTAAGACACAAATATGTGGCTTTGTCCCAACTTTACATGTAATGAAAAATCAGTAAAGCTGTATATCCAGAACTGAAACCGTCAGTATAAGCTTCCATTGATCTCTCTCTTAGAAAGCAAACACTATAGAAAGCAAAAAGTATAGACTAATTATGGTAAATCAGGATTGTTTGAATAAAACATGATTGTTTGGGTCCATGCAAGATAACACATCACAAAATAGGATCTGCCAACAGCAATGGCTGGATTCACACCACAGCTTAAGCCAAAATCAAACAAGTCACACTTCATACCTGTCATTGTATTTTTATTCTCTTATTCTTCTCATTTTTGTTTGACAAATTCAAATAAATAAATAAATAATGAGTGAAGCTAACTTCTGTGTTGCTTGAAAAGTGCAATCTATTGTAGCATAAATCTGTCCCCAAATAAATTCATGTAAATACAGACTTTGTGTTATTTAGAATGAGTGTACTTCTTATGAAATTGAATGTTGCTGAAAATTACATGTGGGTAGGTCTGTTGTTATCTTGTATAATTAACATTGCAGTCAGGAAAGCATGGTCTCATCTGGGTGGCTAAAAACTCTTTAATATGACGTTCTTTGCATATTTTTACGGTTTATTTGCAAATACAGGTAGACCTTGACTTACAACAGTTCCCTTAGTGACCATACAAAGGCACTGAAAAAGTGACTTATGACCGGTTTTCACAGTTATGACATTTCTAGTATACCCATGATCATGTGATCAAAATTCAGATGCTTGGCAATTGGTTCATATTTACGATTGTTGCTGTCTCCTAGGGTCATGTGATTCCCTTTTACGACTTTCTGACAAGCAAAATCAATGGGGAAGCCAGATTCACTTAACAACCAGTTTACTAACTTATCAACTGCAGTGATTCACTTAACAACTGAGGCAAGAAAAGTTGAAAAATGGAGCACTTAATTCACTTAACAAATGTCTCACTTAAGGAATGTTGGGCTCAGTTGTGGTCGTAAATTGAGGACTACCTGTATATAATCTGCAATTCTGTAATTCCTAACCAATTTAGGCTTCTGGAGGACACTAGATTGGGAAATTAATCCACAACATTTTGAAGCTTTGAGGAGTATAGTTAGTTCTAATAAAGGCACCTTAAGTAATCTTGATTGCCTCTTAGCATTCAATTGTGACGCCCAAGGTGTCTGGGAAGTTGAATTCTACCCATCTTAAAATGCCAAGTTTGGGAAAAGATTTAGAGAATCTAGAGCAGTGATGGCTAACCTTTTTGCTGTCATGTGCCAAAAGTGGGGGGAGCGCAGCGAGATCGCCGAAGTGTGTGCCCACACCCATAATTCAATGCGCCCCGCCCCTGCGCATGTGCTCTCCCCCCCCGCTTTTAGCATGTGATGGCACAGTGGGCCCAGTAGGCCCGTTTTTCACCCTCCCCAGGCTCCAGAGGCTTTCTAGGAGCCTGGGGAGGGCGAAAACAGCCTTCCCCACACCCCCGGAGGCCCTCCGGAGACTGGAAACAGCCCATTTCCCAGCTTCCGGTGGAACCGAAAGGCCCCAAAATCAGCTGGCTGGCACACACATGTGTGCTGGAGCTGAGCTACGGCAACGCTCACGTGCCCACTGATACACCTCCGGGTGCCACCTGTGGCACCCGTGCCATAGGTTCGCCATCACGGATCTAGAGTGTTAATTAAATATGATAACAAAATATTATCATAATTACTTTGCTGCCATCATCATTGTTTACACTCTAAAACAAGCTTGTAAAAGCAATCCTTGCTGGTTTTTGTTTCACAGGTAGAGGGAATAAGGCTAATAGCTATTTTATGATCTTGTTAAAGGATGTTGCACTTAATCTTCAAACAATGTTGCTCTCTCCATCTTTCACTCGCTCGGTCTTTCCCTTAATATTGTTTTTTTTTAAAGTTATATGCAATTAATTAATGAAGTGTACTTGTGAGATCAACAAATATTGATGAAAAAAGATATTACATTTTTAACATTTTATTAATTTCATAAAGGCAATTGGAAATGCGAAAACAACTCGGAATGACAACAGCAGCCGTTTTGGGAAATATATTCAGATTGGCTTCGATAAAAGATACCGTATCATTGGTGCCAACATGAGGACGTACCTGCTTGAGAAATCAAGAGTGGTATTCCAGGTTAGCTTATTTATCATTCATTTATTTATTTACAAATTTTATTATTTATATATAATATTTGTGTGTGTGTGTGAATAGATACCCTGTTTCCCTGAAAATAAGACATCCCCTGATAATAAGCCCAATTGGGCTTTTGAGCGCATGTGCTAAAGTAATCCCCCCCTGAAAATAAGCCCTCCCAGAAAATATTTAAATGCATGCACAGCCGGTCCCCGCCATTTTCTTTGGATTCCTCCACGTGCCCCAGAATAATAAGACCTCTCCGAAAATAAGGCCTAGCGGTTATTTCAGGATTCAAAAAAATATAAGACAAGATCTTATTTTCAGGGAAAACACGATGGATACATAGATAGATAGATAGATAGATAGATAGATAGATAGATAGATAGATTGAAAGATAGATAGATTGAAAGATAGATAGATAGATAGAAAGATAGAAAGAAAGATAGATAGATAGAAAGAAAGAAAGAAAGAGAAAGAAAGAAAGAAAGATAGATAGATAGATAGATAGATAGATAGATAGATAGACAGACAGACAGACAGACAGACAGACAGACAGACAGACAGACAGACAGACACCGGTAGACAGACAGACAGACAGACAGATTGATTTTGTTCTTTCTGATCTGAGGATTGAACAAGAACTGTACGATGGCTTCAGTCCAGATTGGTGCTCATCCCAACTACTACAAATCCTGTAAAATACAACACTAATATTCACTCTTATGTTACAATATTAATTACAATAGATGGGGCTACTCTGTGTCTTATCTGTTTTAAAGTTTTGTGAATTGATACCCCTTCCATCATGCCATATGATGAAGTCTGGTGAGAATTGAGGTGTTTAGTTTTTAAGCAATTCTAAGAATGTGTGTGGATGGGTGGGGGCTTAATTTGCTTTTCCACTTAGAAAACAAAGTATTGCATCAGTTAATTCATCTCCTCTAATATCAAACTATCATTACATTTGAAAAAGAAACTGTGCGTATTTGATTGGCTTATCTTAACAGAAGTTGCCTTCCATCTTTCCCAACGTCAGCTTCAGAATCTGTCCTTCCAAAGGACAGTCAGTATTGACTTGTTTTAGGTTTGGCAGATTTGATCTTCTTGCAGCCCAAGGGACTCTCAAGGGTACAGATAGTCCTCGGCTTACAACAGCTCATTTAATGACTGTTCAAAGTTACAACAGCATTGAAAAAAGTGACGTATGACCGTTTTTCACACTTACAACCCCCGTGGGCACATGATCAAAATTCAGACTCTTGACAACTGGTTCACATTTGCCGTATCCTGGCATCATGCGATCCCCTATTGAGACCTTCCAGCAAGCAAAGTCAACGGGGAATCCAGATTCACTTAACAAGCCATGCTACTAACTTAACAAATGCAATGATTCACTTAACAACTGTGGCAAGAAAGGTCGTAAGATGGGGCAAACTCGCTTAAGAAATGTTTTGCTTTGCAACATCAATTTTGGGCTCAGTTGTGATCGTAACTCGAAGACTACCTGTATTCTTCAGCACCCCAATTCGAAAGCATCAAAGTATCTGTATAATCTTATTCAAATATAACAAACTGTAGTTTCTTTGCTGAAGGAAGCTGCTACTAATCTCCATGTGCTCCATATTCACAAGCTGAGAGGCGGAGATGATGGATTATAAATGACCTGAAATATGAATAAAGCATTTCACAATCCTTAGCTACCTGAGATAGGATATGTCGGAGCCCTTGTTTAAAGATGTTTCACATGAATCCGAGGAGTGATTTCACATGGAAACAGTCAGTAAGATGCTGAGGAGAAAGACGTCTAATTTTATTTGAATCTTCTCTACTTTGGCCCAAAACGGGGCACGGGGGGATGGGTGTGGCACGCCCCTCCCCCACAGCCCATTTTTGCTCCCAGGAGGCTTCAGGAAGGCCTACTAGGCCCAAAATGGGGCGCAGGGGGGTGATACCTACCCGCAGCCTGTTTTTGCTCCCATGGGGCTGCAGGAGGCCGAGTACTGCCTGTCGCGCTCCCCTGGCCGCGCCCACCATGGCCACACCCACCCAGCTGGTCATTAGGGCAGAAAACCGTTCGTTAAATTATTTGAATCCCACCACTGGCCAAAACTCAATTGTCTTGCTTAGGAAGGAAAATGGGATGAATTGTGGTTGTAAGTCGAGGACTACCTGCAATTTGTGACTACTGGTGCGGACCAATGTTTGAGCATTGTGGTTTTGTATTTTTATTCCTGTATGATCTCTCCTTTGTCGGTTTGAGATTAAGGTTACATACATAACATCTCCATTTAGATCCTAATTAGAAGAGACACATTGAGTCAGAAACTTAAGCAGGATCAGTCCTAGCTGGTTGATGGATAGGAAACCTCAAGAAAATCCCAGGACTGTGGGCTATATTAGGTGTACAATCTGTAAAAGCTTAATTTGAAAGGGGCTCCTGTCCAGCCTCCGTTCTTCTGCTATAAAATGAAATTAATCCTTCATACATTTTAACGACGGCGGTTTTAGACTTTCTCATTCTTTCATAACCATAATCAGAACAGTGCCAGTTTGTTTGCCATTCATTTAATGCTCGTCTCTTAGTTTAATTAGATTAAAACTAATTGTAGATAATATTCTTTTTTTTTTAAAAAAAATCCATTCTTACCTGGAAGAAATATGTGTGAAATTTGAGTTTGAATAAATTTACAGTGAATTCTGTCAGGGTTCCAAGGAACACCCCCAACAAAATAAATTCCTTCCCCCAATCTTTCCAGGTTGGCGGCCAGGAAGGGGGGAGGAAGAGGGGATGGTTTTGTGGGGGGGAGGCCATTGCTCACACAAGTGGGGCCCTGAGCCCCCCTGACACTTGCACAAGTAGGGTTGTGTGCATATGCATGCACACAGAGCAGCCGGCCACTCACGTGGCCCGGTTGTGAATAGGCCCACAGTTTGGGGACCCCTGATTTAGAGAAAGAGGAAAAGGATATGCTGAATGATATTTAATTAATTGTAGCTCATTTCCCTGCAAATAAACTGATGTTCTCTCTCAGGCAGCTGATGAGCGAAACTATCACATTTTCTATCAGCTGTGTGCCTCTGCTAGTCTCCCGGAACTGAAGGATCTCTCATTATGTAAGTATGCTATTTTGCACATAGCATTTAGCCTCCACAATGAATTTTCAAAATAATTCCAAATAATAAATTGGTGGAGCCTAGCATTTCCGAGAAAAAGAACCGTGCTTAGAGAAAGAATGAAGTTGTACAACCAGTGGCAGAATTGGTTTTGTGAAGCAAAATAAGCAGCTTCCGGTCTGACGCACCATTTTGAGACCACGCCAGGGATGGTGTTGAAGTTCCCAAGGCTTTTGGTGACTTCAGACGGCGAACCTATGGCAAGAATGCCACCGGTGGCACGCAGAGCCCTTTCTGCGGGCATGCCAGCTGTCACCCCAGCCCAGCTCCACTGTGCATGCCTCCTGCTGGCCAGCTGGTCGTTGGGCTTCTGCCACACATACGTGGGCGGTGGGGCACATGGGGGGGACATGTGCATGCACGGGGAGATACATGCACGGGGGGGTGCATGTCGGAGCGTAAATCAGCTCTGTTTCCCCCCCTGGGTAATTGCTCTTGATTAGAGACAGATGGATCTTATTTTTCCATGCTGTATACTTTAGAGAAAGAAAGCCCGAATATATTCTAATAAACATTTATTGTAAAAAATAGAAAAAACTAGCTAACTACATCCTATCACACAGACGAACAAAGGAAGTATAAATCAGGAAGTTAGGGAAAAAAAGAATGTAGACATACGCAGTAGCTCAAAAACCAGTCTTATCTCTGTTGCTACAGAGACGTGATAAAGTTCTCTGGCATGCAACCGTAATGTTCAGAATGGAAGCTCAGCTGGCAAACCCTTAACGCAGTGACAGTGCATGCACCGGGGGGGGGGGGTGCGGGTTGGTGCAGGAGGCTTTCCAGGCCCAAAATAGGGCATGCGGGGGGCCCTCGCTCACCCCCATTTTGGGCCTGGGAAGCTTCCTGCACCAACCTGGGAGCCAAAATGGTGCGGTGGGTGGGGGGGAGGGCGCAGTCGTAGGGAGGCAGGATGCATGCGTGGGGGACATGCACATGCGCGGGGACGCGTGTGCATGCACAAGGGAGCGCTCGCATTGCATTTTGGGGGTTCGGGCACGCGCACCTGCATTCGCATGCGCGCACGTGCTCTTTGGGCACTTGTCACAAAAAGGTTAACCATCACTGCCATAGAGTCTCCTCCTAACGTGGCCTCCTTTTTCCTCTGCCAACTGGAAGCCGGGTTCTCCCACCATAGAGTATCCTCCTAGCGCGGCGTCTTTTTTCCTCTACCTGTCCTAACCGAAAGCCCTATCAATTGTGGAGCTGACCAGCGACAGGGAGCCGCAGCAGAGGGATGAAAGAGCCACATGCGGCTCCAGAGCTGCAGGTTGCCAGCCCCTGCTTTAGCCCCTTGGTTTACTGAAGCTCTAATGAAAGTTTAAAAAGCTGCCTCAGATGAAGGAATGGAAGACCAGAAATGGACCAACTGAGCCCTGGGAGGAGTTGATGTTTGAGCTTGTGTGATGCCTCATTTTTTATTTTTTTTAATTTGATTTATATGCCGCCCTTCTCCGGAGACTCAGGGCGGCTTACAATGCGTTACGCAACAGCCTTCATACTTTTGTATATTTTATACAAAGTCAGCTTATTGCCCCCACAATCTGGGTCCTCATTTTACCTACCTTAGAAAGGATGGAAGGCTGAGTCAAACTTGAGCCTGGTGGGATTTGAACTTGCGGTAATTGCAGGCAGCTGATGTTAATAACACTGCTTTTAGTCTGCTGAGCCACCAGATTTTTCTGTGCAGATTGTTTCTTTGTGGGTTTTGGGGTTCAGGCAAGTCTTTTCAGGAAATGTGACCTAAGTGCAAGTGTTTCTCCCCCTTGATTTAATGTTGCTGTTGTTTTTATTCTAGTGGATGCCAAAGATTTTTTCTACACATCTTTGGGAGGAGACACCTCCCTTGAAGGAGTCGACGACGCAGAAGATTTTGAGAAAACAAAGCAAGCCTTCACCTTGCTAGGTAAGGATTTCAACCCAAATTGGGCTGCTTCCTAGGAGAACATGCGGCTAATACAGCTATCCTGTACGAAGATGTAGAGTAACTCTCCAGGAAGTTTTCACAACATTGCAAAGTTTCGATAGAAGAGAATATTTGTGGCTCGGGGTTGAACTGTGGGATCCTTGGTGTTGTTTGAGCTTCTGTTCTGACCTAGGCTTCCCCAAACCACGAAGCAGACTCCTTGTCCTGACCAAAAACCCCTTTTAATTAATTTACAGTGAATTCCTCTCCAGCAAAGTCTTTCTTCTCCCAACATAGTTCACAATTGCCGACCTTTATCAGGCTTGGAGAGTGGCCAGGCCGATATCTTTCAGATGTGCAATACTTGGCAAAAATGCAGTAATGAACTAATTGTCTCCTACAAACTCCACTCCCCTTTCTCTCTTCTTCCATTCCCTCTGGGGGGGGGGGGGGGCATTCATCGTCCACTTGTGGCCTTACTTGCAAGTCGACCCTTGTTCTTTAGCTGTTCCCTTCGTCTAGCAACTCTGCACACCAGTGGTGGGATTCAAATTTTTTTACTACCGGTTCTGTGGGCGTGGCTTGGTGGGCATGGCATGGCTTGGTGGATGTGGCTTGGTGGGCGTGGCAGGGGAAGGATACTGTAAAATCTCCATTCCCACCCCACTCCAGGGGAAGTTTACTGCAAAATCCCCATTCCCTCCTGATCAGCTGGGACTCGGGAGGCAGAGAATAGATGGGGGCGGGGCCAGTCAGAGATGGTATTTACCGGTTCTCCGAGCTGCTCAAAATTTCCGCTACCGGTTCTCCAGAACCTGCTGAATCTTTGACGGTCACTAAATGAATGGTTGTAAGTCAAGGACTACCTGTAGTTGTGGGTGAATGCTGGCATGTCACCCAATGTATAGGTTCACTATCACCAATTTAAAGAGAAGGTAGTTTCTTTTCCCCGTCCCCCCCAAAACTGTGGTGTTTGTGGTCCAGGGATGGGCAATTTATGATGGTCCAGATTTTGCTGAAAATCCATCTTCCTACATCCCTCATTGTATGTCATACTCGCTGGGACTGCTGGCAAATTGCTGTTCAGGCACTTGAAAATTGGATATCAATCATATTTTTCAGGAGTAAAGGAGTCCTATCAGATGACCATTTTTAAGATACTCGCTGCCGTCCTACACCTTGGAAATGTGGATTTTCGTTCCGAACGTGACGGAGAATCCTGCAGTATAACGGTACGTTTTTAGCGGGTACATAACGGTGCTCTGTACATCAAAGAGGAAACATCTTTAGATCTGCTTTTTTTCCCTTAATCTTTTGATTAATGCAATGCACATCAAAAAGAAGCAGAGCTTTGATTGTGTAAGACAACTAGAGCCTCCTAAATTGCAAGGGTTTCTTTCAAGGAGGCCGTGCAATTTTTGTGACACCGCACACCTAATGTTATGCAAAGTCTTGATGTAATTATATCCCGTGTCAAGGGAATTCCCTTGAGACCTTTAGGGTCTGGGATACTTTTTTATATTCTCATTATTCAGACAGAGCAGGGAAGGAAGGAATCAATGGCCAGAGTTTTATAAGCCTTAATAAATCCTGCAGAGCAAAATGTTCATCTTTTCACTTAACCCACCTCTATTCTAACCAGGGACTATTCTAATCAGGGATGCGGTGGCTCAGTGGCTAAGATGCTGAGCTTGTCGATGAAAAGTCGGCAGTTCAGTGGTTCGAATCCCTCGTGCTGCGTAATGGGGTGAGCTCCCGTTATTTGTCCCAGCTTCTGCCAACCTAGCAGTTCGAAAGCACGTAAAAAAGGCAAGTAGAAAAATAGGGACCATCTTTGGTAGGAAGTAACAGCGTTCCATGCACCTTTGGTGTTTAGTCATGCCGGCCACATGACCATGGAGATATCTTCGGACAGCGCTGACTCTTCAGCTTTGAAACGGAGATGAGCACCGCCACCTAGAGTCAGGAACGACTACCACATATGTGCGAGGGGAACCTTTACCTTTTTATTCTAACCAGATAAAATGTGATACAATTGCTGATTAATCTATTAGAGTTAGTCCTCAACTTACCAACACAGTTGAGCCCCAAATTTCCATTGCTGAGCAAGACAGTTGTTAAATGAGTCTTGCCCCCATTTTATGACCTTTCTTGCCACAGTAACCACTGCAGTTGTTAAGCTAGTAACAAAGTTGTTCAGTGAATTTGACTGCCTGATTGACTTCGCTTGTCAGAAGATTGCAAAAAGGGATCATTTGACCCAGGACACTGCAACTGTCATAAATATGAGCCGGTTGCCAAACATCTGAAGTTTTATGAAGATGCTGCGACGGTCGTAAATGTGAAAAACGGTCAAAGTCACTTTTTCAGTGTCATTGTAACTTTGAACAGTTCACTAACCGAACGGTTGTAAGTTGAGCCCTGCCCACATGCATTTCCATGATCGTCAGCTGAAGTGTTTTGTTTTCTTTTTTCTAATTCAAATATTAAAACATGGTTTGCAAGGTTGCTGCACTTCCTCAAGAAATAATGCAGTGGCCTATTTTTAATTCTTAGGCTTGAACATAGTGAGTCCATAAGCAAATCTCCTTTTCAGGTATTGCTGTCCTTAATGATGTCGATGCTGCTTAATTGAAATGCATCCATGATTCTGGACGCTTGATCTGCCTGCTAACTTATTTAGTCAGCGAAACGCAGCAAAATATGAGGTGCAGAGAAAAAGTTTTCTACGGTCTACATTCCTCGCCTAATACAGCCTCCTGGGGCTCCTTTCCTTCGTTTGAGAATTGCCAGCATAACAATTACGCGCTAGTGAAGACTTCTTAACAGTAGTAATTCCAACACAATTTGAGTGCAATAAATGGGGATTATCAGGACTTCAAATTACAAAACATGATTCTCCTGAGTACAGAACGTTCGTCAGATTTTTAAATCACGTGCACCATTGTCCAATTTTTAACCTCTCCCCCCCCCCCCCCCGCTGCAGTGTTTCTTAACAGTTTTCAAAATAATCTAGATCCCATCAAGTTTCTTGCATTGGCTCCTGAGAATCTTATGAGAAAAACAGAGATCTTACGAGATTCGGCAGACTTGCAAAATAACACCCTCAACCAAGGGTGAAATCCAGCAGGTTCTGACAGGTTCTGGAGAACCGGTAGTGGAAATTTTTTTTTTTAATTGAAAAAGTTTTAAAAGTTTTACATACATTTTCTCCCCCCTCCCCAACCGCCCCCCCCGACTTCCCAGAGCAAATACAAAATAAAATAGAATACAGCTCAAATTCTCTAAAACTCCATTTCACACTTATCATAATCATAAACAATAAACAAATAGATAAAAGGAAAGCAAGTCTTCTTTCTTTTTATTCCATCTAATTCAACAAAATTAATATCCATTCATAATTACAACAGCTAATAAAACAGTTAAGGATTACCTAATTAAACCTATCTTTACTCAATTTAGCTATTTAATGCTTAACAAATTATTAGGTCTATACAATTTAACAAGATATTTTATAACTTTTTTCATTGAAAACAAAAGAGAGAGAGAGAAAAAAAAAAGAAACCCTCATTCAAAAACCCCAAATTTAAAATAAAATGTTATATAAACTCTTCCGTCCTCCACTTTTAAACCATAAAGGTCCAATTATAATTAAAGCACTTAATAAAAAATATTTTTTTGAATTAAAAAAATAATAATCAAACCTCTTATTAGTTTATCAATACATATTAACAAATCAGCTAAAAACATCATTTATTAACTATATCAAACGTTTAAATTCTTCATATTAGATTAAACCGGTTGCTAATCTTCTTGTCTTCACATCCTCCAACAGCATTTAGAATATCTTCATTCATTTGCATCTACCCACCTAAATAAAAATTGCTTCTTTATATAAAAAAAAACCCCGAGTGACTTTATAATTGTATTTGAAATAATATCCATCAAGTGGTGGAAGTAGTGGAAATTTTGAGTACTTTGGAGAACCAGCAAATACCACCTCTGGTTGGTCCCAGAGTGGGGTGGGAATGGAGATTTTGCAATATCCTCCCCCCAGGAGTGGGGAGGAAATGGGGATTTTGCAGTATCCTTCCCCTGAAGTGGAGTGGAAATGGAGATTCCCCTGCCACGCCCACCAAGCCACGCCCACCAAGCCACACCACGCCTGCCAAGCCACACCCACAGAACCGTAGTAAAAAAAATTAAATTTCACTACTGCCCTCAATCCCAGTAAGGCAGTCTCTGATGCTTGATCAGATACACAGGTCGTCCTCGACTTACAACAGTTTGATTAGTGCAATGGCACTGAAAAATGTGACTATTACCTTTTTCATAGTAACGACTTTTGCAGCACCCCCATGGCCACGTGATCAAAATTCAGATGCTTGACAACTGACTCATATTTATGACCTTTGCCATGTCCCCGGGGTCATGTAATCCCCCTTCTGCGAACTTCTGACAAGCAAAATTAATGGGGAAGGCAGATTCTCTTAACAACCGTGCGACTAACTTAACACCTGCAGTGATTCGCTTGACAATGGTGGCAAAAAGAGTCATAAAATGGGACAAAACTCACTTAGCCAACGTCTCACTTAACAGAAACTTTGGGCTCAGTTGGGGTCGTAAGTTGTGGAGTACCTGTATACAGGGGTGGGCTTCAAAAATTTTAGCAAGGGGTTCTCTGCTCGTTTGGTGGGTGGGCATGGCCATGGTGGGCGTGGCCTAGTTGGCCTCCTGCATTACGGGGGGGGGGGGGCTTTTTGCCCTCCCCAGTCTCCGGAGGCTTTCCTCAACCCTCTGGGAGGGCGAAAACGGCCTCCCCAGGCTCCAGAGGCCAGAAACGGGCCCGTTTCCTGAATGTCCGGTAGGCCCATTTTTCACCCTCCCTGAGCCTCCATGCGCACCCTGCACTTACCTGCATCCAAAATGGGCCGTGTGGAAACTCCTGGGAGGGGCAGGGCAGGGTGGGCAGGGCCATCCAGGAGTGGGATTTGGGGGTTTTCCGAACTACACAGAATCTTAGCTAGAGGTTCTGACGAACCCCTGCGAACCCCCAGCAGCCAAGCCCTGCCTGTATACAGAATATTGGAGTCGGGAGGGACCTGTGTCTTCATTTCGACTAAGTGAAGGAAAAGAGTTTTTCGGTTTTTATATTGTTAAATAATCAAGGTCAGAATCCAGTTCTCCTCTACACTGTTGTATTTAGCCCGGGAACCACCCACTGATCCTTGAACAGCAGCTTCATAATGCTAACTTTGATGTAAAATCACAGGGGAATGTAAACTGGACTACCGGATGTCCAGTTTCTGGAAAAAAATCTATCTAACCCGACACAAAAATGAGTGGGTTTCGATGCCACCCACCAGTGCTAATAATCTTTATTAAAGCCATAGTTTATGTAAGAAGCTGAATAGGAACTGTACCTTGCATGGCATCTGCCAAGGTTCTCTGCTTAAATGGGGCAGAGAGTCCCCTCCCCTCCCTCCCCCGTGATGCTCCTCATCTAGACCAGATTAGTTGCTGCTATTTATACAGGAGGGAAACTTCCAGACTTTCTCTAACTAACAGATATTGCGCTTAATTGGATAAATGGCCTAGATATTAATATATAGAACACTTATCTATTCTTAGGAATCAATGTATTTTAAAATGTAACCCATATCCTATATAATTTCTTGAATTCCTCAAACCTTACCAAATTGACTACATCTTTCCATCATACGTGTATCATAGTATGTGTCAGGGCTCCGACAAATGCCCTAATTAACTCATAAGCCTCAAGCCAAGTTTCAAAAGAAATCCATTTATTTATTAGGAGCAACATGTCGACAGCTTCCAAAGTGTAGTCAACTCTGCCGCACGTAATTTATGGCTCAACTGTGACCCTGTTCCCCGCCCCTCCCAACCACCGTTCCTCTCAGGCTGTATCATAAATCACATTCTCCAACGAGGCACTTTCACGGGCTGTAGAAATCACACCTCACAAACTGGCTCTGGTAATCTGAGATCCAACCTTGGAGGAAGGTGTGCGTGGAATGTGGCTGCTGAATTGCTCCATCAGTTCTCCCGACTTTCTGCCCATGGCAACTCGAGAGCAGACTAGAAATGCTTTGCAAGTTGAAAGTATGAGGTGTTCCTTCTACATAATTTTATTATTGATATCCATGTGTTCTATGCCATAATCTAAAAAAGAAAGTAATTAGCCAGAGATCCAGAGGGGAAAAAAACCCTGTCTAGCTTATGTATAGGATGAGTTAGCAGTTTAGGATACGTCTGTGGCTGGTTATAGTAGTAGCAATGTTCTTGGGAAGGAGCCCAATGTTTCATGACGTGGATGTTGGTATCCTTGTTGCTGCAAACTAGGGAAGCTGGAAACAAGAAGTCCTTGGTACTGTTCTGTCCCAGCTACGGACCCCAAAGAACGCAGCACACACAAAGTCCGTTCAAACCTTAGTTTACTGAATAAACCAGTCTTTTACAAAAACGGCTGTTAATTAATTGCATTAACAGCCACCAAAAATTCAAAGAATAATAACTGAAAGCTTACTATGGTTGGCAGAATGCCCAGAAGCAATTTGCAGGAAGCTGATAAGATAAGCAAGACAAAACACGAAGTTATGTGAATGAAGTTGTTCCCTGCAAATTGCTTCAGTTGGCGTTCTTCCTTAAATAGGCTAAGGGAGTGGCCAATTAGCCCCAAGCCTTACTCTTGAGGAGACCTCTCCTGAGGAGCCATTACTGCCATGCATCGAGAAGAGGCTCCTCCTCTTCATCCTCTTCACTTAAAGGAGCTTCTGGGGGTTCTGAAGGCCCTGGCTGAATCCCCGCCTCTGCCACCACATCTTCTCCAGCCTCCTCATTGTCCGACTCGAGTGCCAGCTGCACAGGCTGCTGGCACAGCACCACACCAGCCTCCTTGCTGTTGAATCAGCTACTAGCTGCACACAGGCTGCGTACAGGCCACAACAGGTACTCTCTGAGCTCGGTTGTTTTCTGGGAGACGTTTCATTCCCAGACCAGGAAATGTCATTAGTGCCATTGGGTAGTTGCCTAATGAAACATCTGCAAGAAAACAACCAAGCTCAGAGAGCACCAAGGATCCCTCATTTCAACCTTTAGCTACAAATATTCTTCTTTATTGGAATAGCAATAGCATTTAAACTTACATGCAACTTCACAGTGCTTTACAGCCCTCTCTAAGCAGTTTCCAGAGTCAGCCTATTGCCCCGCCCCCCAACAATCTGGGTTCTCATTTTACCAACCTCGGAAGCATGGAAGGCTGAGTCAACCTTGAGCCGGTGAGAATCGAACTGCAGTCAGTCAGCAGAATTAGCCTGCAATACTGCATTCTAACCACTGTGTCACCACAGTTGTTTCCTGGAAGCTGGAAACAGCAGCCCAAGAAGGCAGCCTCGAGTAGACCACTAACCCATTCGTGAATAAGAAGGTTGCATGGATTTATTTATTTTTTGTAACCCTCCGGCCACATCAACCTCCACTGCGTGCTTTGCTGAATCAGATGTCTTTCTTTATATCCTAGAACCAAGATCAACACCTGCATCATTTTTGCAGATTACTGGGAGTGGAGCACAGCCAGATGGAACACTGGCTTTGCCATCGGAAGCTGGTCACCACTTCGGAAACCTACACCAAGAATATGTCCCTCCAACAAGCCGTCAACGGCAGGAATGCGCTAGCCAAGCACATCTACGCTCAGCTGTTCAACTGGATTGTGCAGCATATCAACAAGGCCTTGTACACGACGGTCAAGCAGCATTCCTTTATCGGTGTGCTGGACATTTATGGGTGAGCAACAAAGCTTTTTCGGAATCCTGTCCGTCCACCCTTTTGCTTGTGTTTGCTAGGATCAACGCTGGCATTCCCGGGTATTTCCTGCGTCTTCTCTAGGTAGTGGAGTTTAATAAGTTTTGCGGTGTGGCTCTTTCCTCTTACTTGCCGGAGCGTAAGAACCAACACTTGGAAATTGTAGAGCAAGTTGTAGGGAGGAGTCTCTCGCATGCTGGCATCAAAGTCAATTTGTAGATGTGTTGCTTTTTTTTGTTTTTTCAAATTCTGTAAAGCACAGCTGGAGCAGGCTGACTCCACAGATGCTTTAAGTGTCTCTCTGCGTGTAACAAAGTTGTACTGTGATCATAGGGACTGCTCTACCTCTCTCTTGTGTGCAGGGAAAAGGGTCTGTCATGTCTCCAGTGTTAGAAGTATGTGAGTGCGCTAATTCTTGCAGACAGTGAAAATCAATATGGTAGGAGCAGACGTGACTATTGCAGAACGATGGCTGGAAATCACACCACTTTATAAGTAGAGGATGGATAGTCCAGTGGTGGGATTCAAAAATGTTAACAACCGGTTCTCTGCCCGGTTGTTGGGTGGGCCTGGCCATGGTGGGCATGGCCTACTTGGCGTCCTGCACCACGGTGGAAGAGAGCGTTTTTGCCCACTCCAGGCTCTGGAGGCTTCCCTAAGCCTCTGGGAGGGTAAAAACGGCCTCCCCCGGCCTCTGGAGGCCCTCCGGAAGCTGGAAATGAGCCCATTTTTGGACTTCCAGAACTTCTGGAAGGCCCGTATTCTGCCCACCCAGAACCTCCGAGCGGACCCTGTACTTACCTGGCATGATGAACTGGCTGCGTGGAGACTCCTGGGATGGGCAGGTAGGGTGGGCGAGCCAGCCAGTCCTTGCAACAACTGATTTGGTGAACCAAATGCAAAATTAGCATCTGGTTCCACCCAAACCGATCCGAACCGGCTGAATCCCACCCCTGGGATAGTCCCTTACATAAGTTGGAAACAAGAATGAGGCACAAAAGCATTTGTCTATTGTTTTGAACAGAACAGAACAGAACAGAATTCTTTATTGGCCTAGTTTGATTGGACACACAAGGAATTTGTCTTGGTGCATACGCTTTCGGTGTACATAAAAGAAAAGATATCCTCAAGAATCATAAGGTACAACACTTAATGATAGTCATAGGGAACAAATAAGCAATCAGTATAGATATTGATCTTGGAAACACCACATATTACTATAATAATCTGGATATGACTTCTTACAAAAACCATGGCTTTAATAATAGCAATAGCACTTAGATTTATATACCGCTTCACAGTGCTTTACAGCCCTCTCTAAGCGGTTTACAGAATCAGCACATTGCTCCCAACAATCTGGGTTCTCATTTTACCCACCTCGGAAGGATGGAAGGCTGAGTCAACCTTGAGCCTGGTGAGATTTGAATCGCCAGATGGCAGTCAGCAGACGTAGCCTGCAGTACTGCATTCTAACCACTGCATCACCATGACTCATTAATAAAGATTATTTTTCAGGAGTTCTTACGATTGATATGAGCTTGCCTAAATGGTTCCACTTGTTGCTTGATAGATGAAGCAGGAAGGTTCTTGAGGAGGACTGTGATAAAAATCTGTGGAGATTCTCAGTCATCCAAGAAGCTTCTTCAGCTCTTCTCAGAGCTAAATCCATTCTCAGAGCTGAAGAAGCTTCCTGGATGAGAAGCGAAATTTCTTCAAAGAAAAACCAGACAGTCCAGTTGCCTCTTGAAAAAGCACCTTTGGGACGACTGTGACAAAAGCAACCAATGCATCAAGGCCCTTCCTGCCACTCATAGCCAACAAGATCCAGATTGATCTTAATCAGATTTATTGAAAGGAGAAGATCAAGGTAAAGGTACAGGTTCCCCTCGCACATATTGTTGTGACCTAGGCTCAAGTAGTTATTACCAGACATGTATGTGCTAGTCGTTCCTGACTCTAGGGGGCGGTGCTCATCTCCGTTTCAAAGCCAAAGAGCCAGTGCTGTCCGAAGACGAGACTCTCTGTAGTCATGTGGCCGGCATGACTAAATGCCAAAGGCGCACAGAACACTGTTACCTTCCCACCAAAGGTGGTCCCTATTTTTCTACTTGCATTTTTTACGTGCTTTCAAACTGCTAGGTTGGCAGAAGCTGGGACAAGTAACGGGAGCTCACCCCGTTACGCAGCACTAGGGATTCGAACCGTTGAACTGCCAACCTTTCGATTGATAAGCTCAGCGTCTTAGCCACTGAGTCACCGCGTCCCTTTAGGACGAAGATAGGAGAAGACAGGCTACATAATTTTGGAGACAAGTACTTTATTGATAGTTAGGATGTTAAAGCGAGGCATCTTTGATGCATTCCCATCCCCTAAAAGTCAGACACAATTGGATTCTTGTTCCTGGGCCCAGAGAATGCCACTCTAGGATGTATCCTTGTAGAGAATTCCCCTTTCCTTTCTCTAACAGGATGACATATGAACATTGGTTGGTGCTGTCCGATAGGATGATAGCTTGCATTTTGTTTGCCGAGATCCGGATTTAAGGGCACACAGCAGAGGTGAAATGCTCCCGGTTCAGACCGGATCGCCCGATCCGGTAGCGATGGCGGCTGGTGGTTCGGAGAACTGGTAGCAAAAATCCCTGTAGGCCCCCCTGCCCAACCATGCCCAGCTGAGCCGCAGGATCATCAGAGGCTTTTTTTTTTACTTTTAAAAGCATTTTTTCTACAACCTCTTCCAACGAAGAGGCAACCTTTGGCCGAAGAGGTGGTAAAAAAATGCTTTGAAAAGTCTCTGAGGATCCCAGCTGAGTTGCCTGATCGGCAGAGGCTTTTCAAAGCATTAGAAAAAAGGTTTTGAAAAGTTAAAAAAATAAAAAAAGTTGGCCACGCTCACCCAGCCACATTACACACACACACACACACACACACACACCACCTATGCCCACAGAACCGGTAGTAACAAATTTTACATTTCACCCCTGGCACGCAGTGTGATTCAGATGAGCGACGTTGGGAAGTGTTAAGTCGGGATCTCTAGATGTTTCGATATTAGATTTCATGCAGTAGCAGGAAGCAATTGAATTCCTACTTTATTTGACAGTAGATAGGAATCCGATCCATTAAAGCAAAGCCCAAATCAAAGTCGTAGTTGAAAAGAATGCAAGGCGAGGGTATTAAACTCTATCTCGAGAAAGACATTGGGTTAATCGACGTCAAAACAGGAGATTGGATTTCCATTACAGCAACATGCCTAAAAACCATAAAATGTAATGGTATTATCTTAAACTTTCGTTTTCCTTGATTGGTTTCAGTTAAGCTGTTACACTTGACAACAGAGGAGGACTTATTCTGATAAAATTGAAAAAGATGGAGGAAGTTTTAAGTGAACGGGTCTGAATTAAACACGAATTTGGACTTACATGTGAATCTTCTTAAAATGACAGTGCAAAGCTATTTTAAGCCCTTTATCTATAGAGCCTAATGAAAGCAGTCTGGTACTTACGCTTTCATCGTCTGATAATCTTTCTTAGTTGAATAGAAAGAATCTAGGTTTTTTTTTCCTTTTTCATTCTTCAACGTTTGTTTTGTACGCAGAGGTATTATTTCTCTATAGATCTTGCTCAGGATTTTGTCAGACCAAAAATAATAAACTATTCAAACTTGTCTCATAAGATATTTTAATAGTGTTGTACAGCTGCCTTCAAATTCTCTCTCTCTCTCTCTCACTCTCTCTCTCCCTACCTCCCTTCCTCCCTCTTTCTGTCTCTCCCTCTCTCTCTCTCCTTCCTGCCCGCTCCCTCCCTCCCCCGTCTCCCTCCCTCCCTCTCTCTGTCTCTCCCTCTCTCTCCCTCCCTCTCTCCTCCTCTTTCTCTCCCTCTCTTTCTCCCCTTTCTCCCCCCCTCCTCCCCTCCCTCAAGAATCATTTTAGACTTGAATTTCATATGGTAAAAATGTTAGAAGGTTGAGAAGCCCTTAAACATTTTCCCTAATTCCTTGTTACCGTTCTTGTGTCATTGTGAGAAATTTAAAATTATGGTCCTTATGGCCCAGAGACTAGGTGTTCTACCCACTGAAATTTGGAAATAGGTCGATATGAAATGCTGTAAAAATTACCATTAATGTTATGTAATGTTCAGTATGTTATGTCTTGACATGCTTTGTTTTTATATATGTGTGATTTTTTTTGTGTTGTTTTTAAAGACAAACTGTTTAATAAAAATGATTTTTAAAAAAAGAAATTTGGAAATAGGATAGGTCTCTAGGTCAGCGGTCATCAACTGGTGGTCCATGGACCACTGGTGGTCCACAAGAAAATTTTGGTGGTCCGCAGAAAAATTATTGGCATTTTCTATATTGCACTAAATCAGGGATCCTCAAACTATGGCCCCTGAGCTGGATACGTGCAATGAACGATTGTGTTGCTGCAGAGAATCTCCCCCTTCAGGGTCTTTTTGTGTGGGTTGGAGGGGGACAGAAATTCCAACTTGGGGTCTGCTCCAGCCTCCTGGTGCGAGGCTTTGGGCGAAGGCTGGAGGGAAGTGCCACTGGTGGCAAAGAGTTGGAGGACCTTGTTCCAGTGGGACTGCATCATGTCCTGGAACTGGCTGACCATCTCAGCCCTCTGAGCCTCCAGGCGCCGGTACCTGGGCTTGCACTCCTGCAGGTCTTCCCTCTGCTTGGAAAGCCTATGCTCCTAGTCCTGAGTGAGGTGCTTCTGCTGAGCCTCCTTCTCGGCCAGATCCAATTTGAACTGAGCTATTTTGCCAACTCTTTCTTGTGGTGGCTGCTTAACTCCAACAACCGCTTCCTGTTGGGGCCCTAAGGAACCTGGGCAGGAAGGCGAGAAGTGGCTGGGAGGGGAGGGGTGAGTAGAGGCTGGTGAGGTGCCCCTTGACATGAGTGACATTGAGTTGGCCATGCCCACCCAGTCACATGACCACCTAGCCATGCCCACCCAGCCGGTCATTAGGCAGATCATATTAGTGGTCCGCGGGATTTAAAATCATGAATTTAGTGGTTCCTGAGGTCCAAAAGGTTAGTGACCCCTGCTCTGGGACAGCAGTTTGGTGGTCTACTTTGTAGATCGGTGCTGGCGGGCGGGGAGACAGGAGATGGTTCCATACAAGTGGTGGGCGAGCACGGGCGCAGTTCCATGTGCACGAGTAGCGGGCAAGCATGCTGCTTGAACAAATGGAGCTGCGTGCATGCACACAGTCGCCCGCTGCTTGCCCGGCCCAATTCTGAATGGGCCACAGCCTGGTCCTGGCTACGCCCCCCGGGGGTGGGTGGGTTGGGGACCCCTGCTCACAGTGAGTGATGGAACTGATGGTGCTGTTAGCCTAAACATTTCTTCCCCAATATAATGTTCTCCAAATATATTGGAATTACAGCTCGAGAATTGCATCCGGTGATAGCTATCCATGTATCTGTAGGATTCTGGATTGAGAAAATTAACTTAAGCTCTCGCTTAAGATATTTCTAAACTGGAAGTAATTTTTATTTATTGACCTCATTTTAATAACGCTCTCAAATCAGATTCCCAATGTGGTTTATAAAAATAGTACAACAATTAATCTGTAAATATTAATGATTTTTCCCTCCAGAAACTATTCTTTGAATCCTTTCCCTGAGAATATTCTTTTTGTTTTGCAGGTTTGAGACCTTTGAATATAATAGCTTTGAACAATTCTGCATCAATTACGCCAATGAAAAATTACAGCAGCAGTTCAATTTGGTAATTTGGATTGTCAAATTTGTTTAAGTATCTTTGGGGGGGGGGGGCAAATAATACAAAGTTATCCACAATATTCTGTGCTTTGACTAAAATGTTTTAAGAATGTGGTAAATGAACAAGATATAGGAATAACTAACATGTTCATGAAGCTTGTCTTCTAAAAGGGATTAACCCACTCTATTTACATTACATAGACCTGCTATTAAAAAACAAATAAATTTTTGATGAGCTCTGTTTACCAGATGGAAATTATGTGAGTTCCCCCTGTGAAAATGCATTGATTTGCAAATAGGACCCATATTGTCTCAGCTGAAATCCTTTTAAATAATATTTCAGATTAGGAACCCCACTATATTTGCGTTATATAACGGTATAATAATTTTATGAGCGATCTAGATATTTTCTTTCAACATAACCATTGAGAGTTCCTCAGCTTTTATAATAAATAACCAAACAGTACTGGAAGACCCAGAAAAAGGAAATTAAATTTCCTTCAGTTGAAGAACAGCAGATTTTTTAAAAGTTGCGCTTGTTGTTGTTAGTTGCGAAGTTGTGTCCGACCCATCGTGACCCCATGGACAACGTTCCTCCAGGCCTTCCTGTCCTCTACCATCCTCTGGAGTCCCTTTAAGCTCATGCCTACTGCTTCAGTGACTCCATCCAGCCACCTCATTCTCTGTTGTCCCCTTTCTTCTTCTGCCCTCAATCGTTCCCAGCATTAGGCTCTTCTCCAGGGAGTCCTTCCTTCTCATTAGGTGGCCAAAGTATTTGAGTTTTCTCTTCAGGATCTAGCCTTCTAAAGAGCAGTCAGGGTTGATCTTCTCTAGGATTGACCGGTTTGATCACCTTGCAGTCCAAGGGACTCGCAGGAGTCTTCTCCAGACATACTTAGTCTAATACCTAGTCCCGTGATGGCGAACCTATGGCACGGGTGCCACAGGTGGCACGCGGAGCCATGTCGGTGGGCACGCAAGCTCAGCTCTGGCACTCATGCATGCGCCAGCCAGCTGATTTTCAGGTCTTCTGGGCCCACCAGAAGTCAGGAAACACACTGTTTCCGGCCTTCGGAGGGCCTCTGGGGGTGGGGTGGGGAAGGCCATTTTTGCCCTCCCCAGGCTCCTAGAAAGGCTCTGGAGCCTGGGGAGAGCAAAAAATGGGCCTACCGTGCCTACTGTGCCATCATGTGCCAAAACCGGGGAGAGCACGGGGGGGCGAGGCGCATAGAATTATGGATGTGGGCATGCGTGCGTGTGACCCCACCGCGCTCCCCCCGCTTTTGGCACACGATGGCAAAAAGGATAGCCATCACTGACCTAGTCTAATTACCGTATCTAATACCTAGTCATTTACAATCCTTAGCACCAGAGGTGGCATTCAGCCAATTAGGATTGGTTCGCCCAAACCAATAGCGGAAATTGTGGGTGGGCTTCGCGAGTGGGCCCCCACCCCGGCTCTATGCCATTCTATTTAGGCACCTTTTTTAGCCGTGCGCATGCATGCAAGCCGCGAGCACAAGCAAAGAGCATGCACGGAAGGCCATGCACATGCGTGAACATGAGCGTGCATGCTCACATTTGCTAACCGGTAGGGAAAATAAGTGAATACCATCCCTGCTTAGCACTATATTCCCCGTTACTACAGAGACCGTGTTCTGCAGATCTTCACGATTTTTAGCTGTTTCCATTCTACAAAAGTTCTAGAAGTTTTATCTCCCCTGTGGCTTTTTTGATAATTTCCAATGTTATTTTTTTTTTAAAAAAAACAAACAAAACTCTAATGATTTTCTGCTTTATTTTGCTCCTTTTGCTTTCTATTGACTTTGCCCACAGTAATTAAAAAGTCCCTAAAAGCAATTTTTCGTAGCAACACACATATTGCACTGGATTGACAGAGAGGAGGGTGAAATATTTATTTTAAGATATTCATCAACCCTTGCGAAAATTCTGTTTGCTGCTGCTTTTTTTCTTAATAGCCTAATGCATTATTTCTTCAGACCCTTACGAGTGATTCATGTTGCAGCTATTCGGCTATTACTCGTGCGTGATTTCAAGTTGTTAATATTCCTATCCTTATATATAGTTTTTAATGCATGGTTTTGAGTTTTGTTTTACTGTAATCTTTTTCGCGTTTACTGCAATAGAATATATGATCCCTGATTTCTAAAATCGAGCATGACTCCATATCAAGGGTCAACCCAGATCTCAGTTGCTGTTGTCACTGTGCAACCAACCACAATCACAGCAAGATTTTAGGTGAAATCTGCTGTTTTGGATATGGCTTCTTGTACTTCCTCAGTTTTTGTGAAAACGCCCTAAAATCAAGAAACTTTATTGCATCCAGGTAGCCCTCAACTTACGACCACAATTCAACCCAAACTTTCTGTTGTTAAGTGAGACATTTGTTGTGAGTTTTGCCCTGTTTTACGACCTTTTTTGCCTCAGTTATTAAGTGAATCGCTGCAGGTGTTAAGTGAGTAACACAATTGTTAAGTGAATCTGGCTTTCCCGTTGACTTTGGTTGCCAGAAGGTCGCTAAAAGGGATCACATGACCTTGGGACACAGCAATCCGTCATAAATATGAACCAGTTGCCAAGCATCTGGATTTTGATCACATGATTATTGGAATGTTGCAAAGGTCGTAACTGTGAAAAACGGTCATAAGTCTCTTTTTTCAGTGCCGTCGTAACTTTGGACGGTCACTAAATGAACTGTTGTAAGTTGAGGACTACCGGTAGTTAAGTTTTAAAACCTTTTTTCAGGTTTTTGTTTTAAAGTGCAGGATATCTATAGCTATGTAATTATCACATGCTTCTAAAACAGGGCTGAAATGCTCCCAGTTCGGATGGTAGCGATGGTGGCAGATGGTTCAGAGAACCGGTAGCAAAAATCCCTGTGCCCCCTGCCCCCCCCCCCC
>WNWU01000002.1:65915652-65930901 GCA_012654045.1 Ptyas mucosa
TTTTTTTTTTACTTTTAAAAGCATTTTTTCTACAACCTCTCCCGACGAAAAAATGCTTTTAAAAGTAAAAAAAAAAGCCTCTGATGATCCCGCGGCTCAGCTGGGATCATCAGAGGCTTTTCAAAGCATTTTTTTCTGCAACCTCTTGGCCGAAGAGGTGGTAAAAAAAATGCTTTGAAAAGTTTCTGACGATCCCAGCTGAGTTGCCTGATCGGCAGAGGCTTTTCAAAGAATTAGAAAAAATGCTTTGAAAAGTTAAAAAAAAAACAAAAAACACCCACCCAGTCACATTACAACCCCCCCACCCCCACCAAGCCACGCCCACAGAACCGGTAGTAACAAATTTTACATTTCACCCCTGTTCTAAAAGGATTAGTGTTCAACCAAAAATGTTCTTGCAGCTTTAGAGAATAATAGATTTGATATTCTGAGACACATAAAGGGCTCAGAATTATTTCATTTTATTTCCTTGAATTCCTTTTTTCTGCCTTTTTATTGAACGTAGTATAAATAGCCTGTAATGTGCAAAAGATTATAAATGCCCGAAGAAAGTTAAGTTTTTTTCCGGAAAAGATTAAATCTGCAGAATAAACAATGAGCTATATCCAATAGGTTTGAAGCTTTTAAACAGCCAATTAGGCTCCAGTGATTATGGATAGTCCTCAACTTACGACCACAGTTGAGCCCAAAATTTCCGTTGCTAAGCAAGACAGCTGTTGGGTTCTGCCCCAGTTCCTGACCTTTCTTGCTTGGTTGTTAAGTGAATTAATGCAGTTGTTAAATTAGAGCACAGTTGTTAAGTGAATCCGGCTTTCCCATTGACTTGGCTTGTCTGAAGGTCGCAAAAGGTGACCACATGACCCCAGGACACTGCAACCGTCATAAATAGAGGCCAATTGCCATGTAGTTGAGTTTTGAACACCTGACCACAGTGAAGTGCAAAAAATGGTCACGAGTCCCTTTTTTCAGTGCCATTGTAACTTTGAACGGTCACGAAACAAATGGTTGTAAGTCAAGGACTACCTCTATTTAGGGTTTATTGAAGTAGCCTTTCCAGATAACAGCTTAATGTTTGCGATCTTTCTCTGCCACAGCATGTCTTTAAATTGGAACAAGATGAATACATGAAAGAGCAAATTCCCTGGACCCTGATCGATTTTTATGACAATCAGCCATGCATAGACCTTATAGAAGCTAAGCTGGGTATCTTGGATTTGCTGGATGAAGAATGTAAGGTAAAAAAAAATAAATCCCCCAATGTGCTTGCAATAAGGTGATATCTTCAGGAACTATTGTGCTAACATCCCATGAGCTTTTTGATGAAAACAAGTCAGTAGTTGGGGGAACAGGTAGACTGTTTCGAAAGAATGATGGAATCCAGGTTTTGCTAATTTCAAGTAAACCCATTGATATCAGTTAGAACCGTGATGGCGAACCTATGGCACGCGTGCCCAAAGTGGCACGCAGAGCAATTTTGCCTGGCACACGTGGCGTCACCTGTTCCTCTTCTGGGTTTCTGGCACGCATGTGCGCATGATGATCAGCTGGCCTTTTTGCGTGCGGAAATGCCGGAAACTGGAAGAGCTGGTCTTCTATTTTCCTGCGGGAACATGCATGCCGGCCAGCTGATTGTCATGTGCGCATGTGTGCCAGAAACTCGGAAGCTGGCTGGGGCGCATGTGCACACCAGTGGTGGGTTGCTACCAGTTCTCCCCTATTCTTGTGAACCGGAAGTGGAACCGGTAGTGGAAATTTTGAGTGGTTCGGAGAACTGGTAAATACCACTTTTGCCTGGCCGGGCTATTCGCTGCCTCCCGAGTCCCAGCTGATCAGCTAGACGGAAAAAAAAAGGGCTCATTTGCCTGGTGCACCAATTGTGACCCTACTTGGAGGCTCTCCTCACAGTCACTCATGCCCTTGTCACCTCACGGTTAGATTATTGCAACACGCTCTACATGGGGCTACCCTTGAAGAGTGTTCGGAGACTACAGTTGGTCCAGAATGCAGCTGCGCGAGCTGTCGTGGGTGCACATAGGTACTCCCACATTACACCAATTCTCCGCGAGCTGCACTGGCTCCCTATTGGTCTCCAGTCACAATTCAAGGTGTTGGTTATTACCTTTAAAGCCCTACATGGCTCAGGGCCAGGGTATCTTCGAGACCGCCTTCTACCGTATAACGCCCAACGACTGGTAAGATCCCACAGAGTTGGTCTCCTCCGGGTCCCATCAGCTAAACAATGCCGGCTGGCAGGCCCGCGGGGGAGGGCCTTCTCTGTGGCTGCCCCAGCTCTCTGGAACCAGTTACCTCCTGAGATCCGGACTACCCCCACCCTATTGGCCTTCCGGAAAGCGGTGAAGACCTGGCTTTTCCGGCAGGCCTGGGGCCGTTGATCTCACTGTTGCAATCTTGCGAGATCCGGCCATGAATGGTGTGCATGGGCTTTAAATGTTTTAAAATATTTTTATAATGTTTTTAAATAGTTTTTTTATGTTCATTTTTGTATTATTTTTGCTGTAAGCCACCCAGAGTCCCTTGGGAGTTGGGCAGCATAGAAATACAATAAATTAAATTAAATTAAGAGGGGGAAAAAAACAACAAGACACCTTAGCTTTAAATTGAGAAGCCAAGAAGCCTCCCAACTGATTGGCTAGAACCAATCCGCTCCTTGTAAACCGCTCAGTGGTGGTAGATTAGCAATTGAGGCCAAGCTGCCTGAAAGCGGTTTCCAATGCTCTCGGTGGTGGCAGAGAGGCAAAAAACTGTTTAAACTCTTGCCGCGGCGCTTCAAAGGGCCACCCTACAGCTGATCAGTGGTAAAAGGCAGTGTGGTGGTAGACCAGTACGCTCCAAAAACAAATGGGTAGACCGGTGCACTCCAAAAACAAATGGGTAGATTGGAATGCTTCAAAAACAAATGAATAGATCGGTTCAACTCTGCAAGCAGTTAAAAGCCTGGTAGACCAGTACCTCTGCTAAAAATCCTAAAGAATTGTTTGTCACATGACCATGAAACCACACCCACAAAATAAGCCACGCCCACAGAACCGGTAGTAAAAAAAATTAGAACCCACCCCTGGTGCACCCCGGAAACTGGAAGTTCATTTTTGGGCCCGCACATGTACCATTGGCAGCTCTTCTTCTGGGTTGCGGCCCAGATGAGAGTGCGCGCTCCCTTTTCGGCACTCGCTGTAGGAGCCCATCACTTGTAGGAGCCCATCAAATATTGGAACACTGTTATCATGCCTCCCACCGGTTCTTTTCCGGATGCCAGCATGTTTTTATTGAATGTTAGTTCTACAGTATCTCCTTCATGGAAATTTATGAAGGTCCGTGAACCGTTTGTTCTGTTTTTCCCCACCTGGAGAAAAATCTGTGAAGGAAAAAAAAAAGAATGGTTGAACAATGTCTTTTGATCACAAGCGCTCTACAGCCTCCACTGGAAACATCTCTCATTTCAGTGAAGTCAGAATAAAATAAGTTGGCAGGCAGTGTAACAAATTCTGCAAAAAAAGGTTTTACTGATGCATTATTCCAATTTATTGAGAGGTGTTTGGAAATAGGAGTCTCGTGTCCTCATGATAACAGTAAAATTATCTAAAATATCCTTTTAATTTATTTGATGCAGAATACTAAAATAAAAAAGGGACTTTGATTATTACCTTGAAGATAGTTATCTTAAAAACTAAGATATTACATTAAATTGACTGTGAAATACGTTTTTGCTATGCCTCTTTATTTCAGCTTTGGGTTGTTTGCACTTTTAAACCAGGAAAAGTTATGGTCATTCACGGTGAAAGCTGGTCCTGCTTAGTTGAGTGAAAGAAAAGATTCAGCCTGAATAAATCAATCAATTTATCCATAAATGTCCGTTTACTATTTTCTTATATAAAAGCAATATGGAAGTGTCAAGGAAAAAAACTGTTATGAAAAGTAAATAAGTAAATAACAGCTAAGAGCATTTTATTTATTTTTAAACCATTAATAATCTGGACAATAAAAATCTGCACCCCATTATATAGTAAGAGTGGTGTGGTGGTCTAGAGATGGAGCTCTCGCCTCACAATCAGGAGGCAGTGAGTTCGATCCTAGGTAGAAGCAGATATTTCTCTCTCTGGGCACATTTTTTAAAAAAATTGATTTATATGCCGCCCTTCTCCGGAGACTCAGGGCGGCTTACAATGCGTTAAGCAATAGCCTTCATACTTTTGTATATATATACAAAGTCAGCTTATTGCCCCCACAAACTGGGTCCTCATTTAACCTACCTTAGAAAGGATGGAAGGCTGAGTCAACCTTGAGCCTGGTGAAATTCGAACTTACAGTAATTGCAGACAGCTGGTGTTGATCACTATGCTTTTAGTCTGCTGAGCTAAACCAGGCTCAGATTATATCTATACATTGAGATTATATCTGCTGAATATAATTCCGCATTGGCAACAGGAAAGGCATCCGGCCAGTAAACACTAAGCTCCGTTCAGTTGCCCAGACTCCACCCCGCAAGGGATTATGGGATCATTGAAAGACGATGATGATGATCATATAGTAACAGAAGTTCCGGTCCCAATTGTGATTGTAGGTTGAGGACTACTGTATGCATGTAATTTTGCTCTTGAGTAAATGTCACATAAACTAATATTTTCCCAATAAGTAAACATAGAGGCGCTCCAGATAGAAGAAGCTGTTTCAGGTAGTTGCATTGTTGTAGAGTGAAATGCTAGCCATTTCAGTCATTGAGTACAATACATTCAGAACGAGGTTTTTAACTGTATGTCCCATGCATTTCTGAATAATTGTCTTTTAAAACAGGTCCCTAAAGGGACAGACGAGAACTGGGCTCAGAAACTCTATGATCGCCATGGGAACAGTCAACATTTCCAGAAGCCTCGCATGTCAAACATGGCGTTCATTATTGTGCACTTTGCAGATAAGGTAATGGGAACAGAGATATTTGAGAGGGGTTGGTGCAGGACCAACCTTTCTCCTTAACTAACTTAACATCTCCCTTTTCTTTGGGTTGGTTGCCTGTACTGGCTGTTATTTATTCACTTTCCTTTCACCTTTGAAATCTAAAGGCAAGAAAAAGTTCAGGGTATTTACAAATGAACTGAAAACTGGAATTTAGAGTGAGATTGAAAAAGAGTTTTAGATTCCCTCCCTTCTTTGCATTTAATTGCATACTAGTGAGAATCATGGGGATACAGTGTTGGATTTGAAAGAAATAAAACGGGTACATATGCCCTTTTCGTTATTCTAGCACATTTATGTTGCTAATAGCAGCCGCTAAACATATGGTTCAGCTCCGTTTCTCAGAACTAGGCTATAATTCACACCAGTCAGGAGGAAAAAAGATTGATATCCAGCTAAGAAGGTTTGGTCTGAATTCCCCACTCAAATCTGAAGCTGCCTTAGTACTTTTAAGCAGTCACAGTTTCTCACCTCTCTTGACTCTGTTGTGAGTCTTGAAGATTGTAGCCGGAGTGGTATTCAGCCGGTTGGGGCAAACCAGTAGCGGAGACTATAGGTGGCTCGCCCATCCGCTCAGTTGTCCTATTTAGCCACGTTTTCGAGGCCAGGCACATGCACGGAAGACGCGCAGGCGGGGCGAACCAGTAGTAAGAATATGTGAAACCCACGGCTGATTGTAGCTACTAGTTTGCTAAGAGTTTGTAGTGAGGTTAGATGGCAGGAACTGCATGTGGTCTCTCTTACAATGGAAGTCAAATCATCCTCAATCATAACATCAACCATTTGGTGGAGAAGGCCAGAAATGTTTTTTCCGCTGTGAAAAAAAATGGTTCTACCCATCCTACAGGCATATTAACATTGTTCAGGTTAAAAGCCAGTCTTTTATGAATAAGCACCTAATTTTGATAATTGAATATGCTAAACTAGTCTTTTGTGCATACACACAATTCAGTTTGAATTGAACATAGAAATCGAGATCCAGGTATTATAGCATTCTGTAAAATATTCTGGTTTTAGGCTGCCCCATTTTTAAAAAAGCGTTTCGAAAAGAAAAATATAGGGATATATTGTCCATGTTATTTAAGAATATCTTAATTTGTTTGATAAGATTTGTACTCACAATTTTAATTTTTCTTTTTCTTTTCCTACCCAAACTCTGGTTCTGTAATCTTTTCTAGGTGGAATATTATTGTGAGGGCTTTTTGGAAAAAAACCGAGATACAGTCCACGAAGAACAGATCAATATTCTGAAGGCCAGCAAGGTAAAGTTACCTGTGGGAAAAATAGATTGGATTGTCGTATTCTGGCATTATATGTTATTTATGGTTGAAGTTCCTTATCCTTTCATTTTTGATGGCTCAGTTCAGGTTAATTTGAGCAGAACAACATCTTGGTTGATAGTGTGAGATCCAAGCTACTGGTCAATATTAAGATCTAGTTTGTAACAAGTTTACCCATTGCTAGAAGTGGGATCACAGGACAAAAAACAAGGTGCGTCTCAGGAAAACCACTGGGAGTTACTTAATCTTCTGGATCTCCATAAAATCTTGAGGGGACACGTTTGCACAGGGTTAATTTCTTCCTTGTTGAGACCTTGTCAATTTTCTACGCAGGATGTTTTCTGTCTGAGTCAATGTATGAGACCGATTCACCGATCTAACTCTCTTATGATATATACAAGTATATACACAACATATACAAGTAGTCCTCAGGCATGTTCATTCATATTTGCTACTTACAGAACTGCAGAACCTAGCAATTCCTTATGCATTAAGACTGAATGTCAGAATGAGCCACAGGCTACTTCCCTGCTGAAAATAGATTTTCTTTCTTTTTTAAAAAAGTTTTTTTTATTTTTTAAACAAACAAACGTTTAATACATCAGTTTTTTCTTTCCTGTGACATCTCGGTGTTATCTTCCAAAGTTCTTTTTCCTTCTGTATAGTTGTCATTACTTCTATCTTGATCCTTATCCAGTCCACAATATCAATTCATCACTAGCATAATATTCTACTCATGACATATTTTACATACTTATATAATTAATCATTTATATCTCTTCTCCAACCAATAATAAAAATCATTCCATATTTTAAAATATTCTGAGTCTTCTCTATCTTTAATCATCACAGTTAATCTATTCATTTCTGCACAATCTAAGATTATTTATTTTTTTAATTTTATTTATATGCCGCCCTTCTCCGGAGACTCAGGGCGGCTTACAATGCGTTAAGCAATAGCGTTCATACTTTTGTATATTTTATACAAAGTCAGCTTATTGCCCCCACAAACCGGGTCCTTATTTTACCCACCTTAGAAAAGATGGAAGGCTGAGTCAACCTTGAGCCTGGCGAGAATTGAACTCGCGGTAATTGCAGGCAGCTGTATGTTAAATGTTGCCTTAGTAGGAGGCATTAGCCTCCTACGCCACTCAGGCTCCTTTTCTCCTTTTTTTTAAATTACTTCTTCTTCCAAAGGTATTTTCTCCGCTTTTCAATTTTGTGCATAAACAATCCTTGCAGCTGTTATTACCTGGACTATCAAATAAACATTTTCCTTGCTAATTTTTCCCGGAAGGATACCTAATAGGAACAGCACTGGTTTAAATTCAATATGTTGATGTATCATTGAAAATAGATTTTCTTAAAAGGGCAGGCCAATTTATTTTTATTGGATGTCCTCTGGAGAAGTGTGTCTGCTTCTCTCTTTTCTGACGGGACTTTTTTTTTTTTTTAATGTCCTGGGGTTTGCTTTTGCCAGGAGACATCTGATAAAAATTCCTGTAAGAAGGATGGGAAAATAAGGGTCTGATTGGGAGGAGGTGGCTGTGTTCATAGGAAGCTTCTTTCAAAGGGTTTAGTGGACAGACCAGACTGCCTGTAGGAGATAACACCGTTTCAATGACAGGGTAACCTTAGGCCATTGTTAAAGAGCCAAGTGCACCAGGAAAGGAGAGCAAAGAGAAAGAAAAGGGCTATAAAAAGAGGCAAACAAAGAACACAAATGGGGCGTTTGGTATTTTGAGCAAGGTGGCCTTTGGGTTACACAAAAGTATTTTGCAGACTGACTTGAGTGTGAGGGAGGCTTCTCTCCTGGCTGGATTTTTTATTTTTTTATTTTTTATTGCGGACGATAAGGACCAGCTTAATCCTAAAGGCCATCAAAGGAAGTGGTAGCTTGAGTGTGAGAAAGCGAAATGGGTTGGAAACGGTTCATACTTGGATGGGATTATAAAATGAAAGTCAGAATATTCATGCAACCCGGAGGACATCTTGTGATGCAAGAAGTACGGACGAGGCCACCGGAGGAATTCTCTTCTCCTCAGAAATAAATTTTTCAGAGCCACTTGCTATTCTGCCCGGGAACTGGTGCTAAAAGTGTTGAACGATTTCTCTGCCCTGGCGCTACTTAAGATTATGAACGCTGATTAGTCACAAGAGATATATTTTAGCCATGTGCTGGATTGTAAAATCGGGGTTTGAGTGTTGTCTGCTGTAACTTATTTGTGAGGGTTTTTTCTTTTTTAAAAAGTTTTTTATTAGTAGTTCAAAATTAAAAACATTGGACATAGATATGACATCACTGGTCCCAAGCATCTTCCAACACTTTAAACTAACACAAAATATACTAATGATAATATAATAATATATTCCTTATACCTTATATGTTATTTAAACATAGTATAATAATAGTAATTTATACTTTATTCCTGTACAATTATACATATCTATACCTACATATGCCTATCTATGCAATTCACATACATATTTATCTATAATAACGTATATAATTCTAGTCTAACACTACACATTTGTCTCAGCTATCCTCCTTTTATCTAACCATTCATAGAATTTGGCCCAGATTTTGTAGTACAATGTTTCGCTTTTATCCTTGAGTTCCAAGGTGAGTCTATCCATTTTTGCACAGTTGAAAATTTTTAGTAGTATTTCCTCTTCAGTTTCTTTGACTTGTTCCTCAATCATGTCTTGTTCCAATAAATAGCAATATAATTTACTTATGGTCTTGCCATAAGACCATTTGTGGGTTTCTTGAAAGTGTTTGACTGTTGTGGCCCGTCAGCGGCCTGTGCGGATTGTAGCTGATTCTGACAGCGAGGAGGCTGGTGTGATGTTGCGCCAGCAGCCTGTGCAGCTGGCACTCGAGTCAGACAATGAGGAGGCTGGAGAAGATGTGGTGCCAGAGGCAGGGATTCAGCCAGGGCCTTCAGAACCTCCAGAAGCTCCTTTAAGTGAAAAGGACGAAGAGGAGGAGCCTCTTCTCAATGCACAGGCGCGCAGAGCGGCCAAAAGGCAGGAGTGGCTCCTCAGGAGGTCTCTTCGAGAGTAAGGCTTGGGGCTAATTGGCCACTCCCTTAGCCTATTTAAGGAGGAACGCTGACTGAAGCAATTTGTAGGGAACAACTTTAGTTCACTCTACTTCGCTTCTGGATTCTCTGCAAATTGCTTCTGGGCTTTCTGCCAACCTTAGTAAGATTGTGATTACTTTATCTTTGGTTTCTTGTAGGCTGTTAAGAAAGTTTATTAACAGCCTTTGTTTTGAAAAAGACTGAGTTATTTTAGTAAATTAAGTTTTGTACAAACTTGTGTTTGCTGTGTTCTTTGGGGTCCATAGCTGGGGCAGAACATTGACTTAGAGCTCCTGGGATGTTGGGTTAGATGAAAACTTTTGGGGTGATCTAAATAAATGATCTGAGAACTGAGCCCTCAAACTGTTGGACCGCTTAATCCTCATTTTCATCAGCATCTTGTATTTTGGGCAAGACTTCCACTCTTTCTGTAGAGATTCTCAGTCATTCAAGTCATGGCTGTCCCAAAGGTGCTTTTTCAGGAGGCAACCTGACTTTCTTGTTTTTTTCTTTTGAAGACGTTTCGCTTCTCCATCCAAGAAGCTTCTTCAGCTCTGACAGGATTCCATCCTTCCATTCGCCACTATCCTGTCAGAGCTGAAGAAGCCTCTTGGATGAGAAGCGAAATGTCTTCAAAAGAAAAAACAGGAAAATCCAGTCACCTCCTGAAAAAGCATCTTGGCACTTCCACAGGTAGTCCTCAACTTACAACCACTTGTTTAGCAACTGTTCGAAGTTACAGTGGTGCTGAAAAAAGTGATGTACAATCAGTCCTTGCACTTTTGACTGAGGGAGTGTCCAAGGATCATGTTATTCCCAGTTGGTACCTTCACAGGGGACTTCCGACAAGCAAAGTTAGGGTGGGAAGCCATTCATTTAATGACCGTGTTAATTCACTTAACCACCATAGTGATTCACTTAATGACCACTGCAAAAAGGCCCTAAAATCAGGCACAACTGGTTTAATGACCAGATTGTTTAACAACGTAATTTATGCTCCCAACTGTGATCGTAAGTGAAAGATTACCTATAAATCGGTTACTATGAACCTGTGTACCCATATATAGGAAAAGGCGGATTCTGGAAAAAAAATACATGGAATCTTTATCTTCTTAATCCATAAATTATAGGGATAGTGGATAGAGGATTTCTCTCAGGAATGAAGTAACAATTTTCCTGAATGTGTTAAAACAACGAAAGCTTGCTGGAGGCAGGAGATAGATAAAGGGGTTTTCTTGGCAGCCGATATTAAAATAAAACTTGCAAGCACGAAGCAGATAGACAATTGTGTGTAAAGTCAGAAAACCACTCTGTGCAAACAGATTGTTTCCTCAAGAGGATTGATTGAGCCAATCAATCTCCGGAAGCACCAGATGACAAATTGTGGTCTTGTCTTAATGAAAACAGTTGTGAGAATGCGCTGCTTCTAGTTATTCTAGCAAACATTTTGGACTGATTTTCTTAAATGGGGAAGACATATTAGGGATTGAAGCCCTCTTTGGTTGCATTTGAACATTCTTGAAAGCAGAACATAAATTAGTGAAGCAAATTAGGTAGGGTTTTTTTTTTTAAAGGGGAACTGTTACAGGAATAGGCAAGGCCTAGTATGAAAGCTACTATATCCTGCCAGGAGGAAAATCCAACAACATGTGCTCTGTGCATATGTGTGGGGAAGAAAATCAGAAGGAAGCAACCTCAGATTAGGGGAAAGAGCAGAGAGATTCAGTAACAAAGAAGGAACTCAGTAAATTCTCAACACTGCACCAGGGGTATTCAATCTTTAATACCTGTGGACTTCAACTCCCAAAATTCCCTAACCAGCCTTGCTGGCTGTAGAATTCTGGGAGTTGAAGTCCACAAGATCTTGAATAGAATAGAATAGAATAGAATAGAATAGAATAGAATAGAATAGAATAGAATAGAATAGAATAGAATAGAATAGAATAGAATAGAATTCTTTATTGGCCAAGTGTGAGTAGACACACACGGAATTTGTCTTGATGCATACGCTCTCAGAGTACATAAAAGAAAAGATACATTTGTCAAGAATCATAAGGTACAACACTTAATGATAGTCATAGGGAAACAGTCAATATAAATCTTAAGGATACCAGCAACAAAGTTACAGTCATACAGTCATAAGTGGAAGGAGATGGGTGGTGGGAACAATGAGAAGATTAATAGTAGTGCAGACTTCGTAACTAGTTTGACAGTGTTGAGGGAATTGTTTGTTTAGCAGAGTGATGGCATTCGGGGAAAAACCTGTTCTTGTGTCTAGTTGTTCTGATGTGCAGTGCTCTATAGCGTCGTTTTGAGGGTAGGAGTTGAAACAGTTTATGTCCAGGATGCGAGGGGTCTGTAAATATTTTCACAGCCCTCTTTTTGACTCATGCAGTATACAGGTCCACAATGGAAGGCAGGTTGGTAGCCATTCTTTTTTCTTCAGTTCTAATTATCCGTTGAAGTCTGTGTCTGTCTTGTTGGGTTGCAGAACCAAACCAGACAGTTATAGAGGTGCAGATGACAGACTCAATAATTCCTCTGTAGAACTATATCAGCAGCTCATTGGGCAGTGAGTTGGCGCAGAAAGAACATTCTTTGTTGTGCTTTTTTGATGACGTTTTTGATGTTGAGTGTCCATTTTAGGTCGTGAGATATAGTAGAACCTAGTTTCCAAACTTGGAAGGCTGCATTCAGTCACCACAATACAAAAAAGATGCCGAGACCATAGAAAGTGTTCAGAGAAGACCAAAAGGATGATAAGCGGTCTGAAGGCTAAATCATGTGGTGAACCAATTGAGGGAGCTTAGCCTATCAAAGAGAAGGATTGATGTGGGGACATGATAGCTGTCTTCCAATACTTGAAGGCCTGTCACAGAGAAGAGGGGACTGACTTATTATTCTCCAAAGCACCAGAAGGCAGGACAAGAAGTAATGGGTGGAAGATTATTGAAGAGATCCACCCTAGAAGTAAAGAGAAATTTTCTGAGGGTGAGAACGATTCATCAGATGAAATAGCTTGTTTCCTTGAGTAGTGAGTCCTCCATCACTGGAGGTTTTAAAAAAAAATAGACAACCATTTGACCAGGATGATATAAGGTCTCCTTCCTTGAGCGGTGGGTTGGACTAGAACAGTGATGACTAACATTTTTGTCATTGTATGCCGAAAGTGCGCACATGCTGGCACCCATAATTCAATGCATGCACGACCCCCCCAGCACATGTGCGTGTGACCCCCACATGACCCCCACACACCCCACACATGCGGCCTAGCAGGTCTCCCTGCAGCCTCCTGGAACCAAAAATGGGCCACCAGGGGGTGCAGCGCACTCCCGTGCTTCCCCCTGCCCCCACACATTCAGGTGTGACCCCCCCCAGCCCTCCATGCATGCATGCACATCTCCCACATGCGCCCCGCCCCACATGCATGCGTGGTAGAGACTCGAAAAGGCGTGCACGCATGCACAGTGGAGCTGAGCTGAGGCGACAACTCGCATGCCCATAGAGATGGTTCTGCATGCCGTAGGTTCGCCATCCAGGGAGTAAAAGGTCCTTCCAGCCCTATGATTCCATGTTCTGTGACCTGCCCATCCTTACATACTGAGTAGATGGGACCAGCATTGGAAAGAGGGTTCTATCTGTGAGCTTCCTAGATAGATGTAGAGACCACCATGTCAGTTAGAATGCCGGTTAGATGGGCCTAGTCCGGCTCCAGCAGACTGATTTTCATGTTTCAATATTCCCCCGGACCTACTGTCAAGAGTTTTAAAATGATAAAACAAACAATACCAAGCAATACAACGAGGCTTTGTTTAGTTTTGGAATATATCAGAGGTCTGCAACCTTAAACACTCAAAAGAGCCATTTGGACCCGTTTCCCACAGAAAAGAAAACAGTAGGAGCCACAAAACCAGTGGCGAAATCCAATTTTTTTTACTACCGGATCTGTGGGTGTGGCTTGGTGGGCGTGGCTTGGTGGGCATGGCAGGGGATGGATACTGCAAAATCTCCATTCCCACCCCACTCCAGGGGAAGGATACTGCAAAATCCCCATTCCCTCCCCACTGCTGGGGGAAGGATATTGCAAACTCTCCATTCCCACCCAACTCTGGGGCCAGTCAGAAGTGGTATTTGCCGTTTCTCCGAACTGCTCAAAATTTCCGCTACCGGTTCTCCAGAACCTGCCAGAACCTGCTGGATTTCACCCCTGCACAAAACCCTTCCCATACCTGGCTATTTCTTGAGCGGCTACAAAACTAGCACATGTAGTTGAATTAAAAGTTCTGTTTTCTTCTGAAACATTTCTTTTCTTGGATTTATCCATTTATTGAAAAGCTCGATAAATCGTTGGCAGTTGTGATGCATATTTTGAGTGACAGGGAGCCGCAGCAGAGGGGTGAAACAGCCACATGCAGCTCCAGAGCCGCAGGTTGCTGACCCTTGGAATATGCAAAGGTGGTTTGGTTTCATTGACGCCGATACTGCCGATATTTGGTGTGGATTTCATCTTCCGTCGAGGAGAGCATGTTCCTTTGCTCAGGAATTATGCTTTGTTGCTTGACCACTGAAGCAAGATAACAGCTTTTTATTCCTTCTTTCTAGTACCCAGTGATCGTGGAGTTGTTCCATGATGAAAAAGACCCTGCTCCAGCTGCTCCTTCTGGAAAGAAAACTTCTTCCAAAATCAATATCCGCTCTGCCCGTCCAACTGTAAAAGCAGCCAATAAAGAACACAAGAAAACAGTGGGGCACCAGGTACAAAGCATTTTTTTAAAAAGTCAGCTTCTGTGTTTTTCTTATAAGGTGCTTTACTTCTGGCCCATCCAAGTTATAATGTTATCAGCAGCGGTGAAATCTAAAATTTGTTACTACTGGTTCTGTGGGCGTGGCTTGGTGGGGGGGGGAGTAATGTGACTGGGTGGGCGTGGCCTTTTTTTTTTTTAACTTTTAAAACCCTTTTTTCTACAGCCTCTGATGATCTCGCGGCTCAGCTGGGATCATCAGAGGCTTTTAAAAGCATTTTTTCTACAACCTCTTCGGCCAAAGAGGTTATAGAAAAAATGTTTTTAAAAGGAAAAAAAGCCTCTGCCCATCAGGCAACTCAGCTGGGATCGTCAGAGGCATTTAAAAGAAAAAAAGGGGTTTTTTTTCTTTTAAAAGCCTTTGACGATCCCAGCTGAGCCGCGCGATCATCAGAGCCTTTTTTTTTACTTTTAAAAGCATTTTTTCTACAACCTCTTTGGCTGAAAAAATGCTTTTAAAAGTTAAAAAAAGCCTCTGATGATCGTGCGGTTCACCTGGGCATGTTGGGGGGGGGGGCAGGGATTTTTGCTACCGGTTCTCTGAACCACCTGCCTCCATCTGCTACCGGATCGGGTGATCCGGTCCGAACCGGGAGCATTTCACCCCTGGTTATCAGTGAATAATTGCCAGAGCTATAGAGGGAGTGAATTCAAGATTGCTCCATATGGGGAAAAAAAAATCCCTGCTAAAATCAATATATTATCTGTATATCTTTCTCCCAATTACCTCTTTGGGGAGATGGTCAAAGGACACAAATGCCATTAGCATGTAAAACATTGCTTCTTCCCTGAAATCAATCAGAATAGAGCTGGAAGGAACTTTGGAGGTCTTCTAGTCCAACCCCGTTGGACTAGAAACCGTATATCATTTCAGATAGGTGGCTGTCGGGTCTTTTCTTAAAAGCCTGTAGTGTTGAAGCCCTTACAATTTGTGGAGGCAAGCTGTTCCACTGGTTGATTGTCCTCATATTAGGAAGTTTCTCCTCAATTCCAGGTTGTTTCTCTCCTTGAATAATTTCCATCTATTGCTTCTTGTTCTGCCTTCTGGTCCTTTGGAAAATAATTTCACACACACACACACACACACACACACACACACACACACACACACAC